>JAQGAF010002744.1:0-20810 GCA_034687865.1 Kryphioiulus occultus
CCCCCCTCACACACACACTCACACTTACACACATACACACATGGTATATCTTTGTTGACAGTAGGACACTGAGTTGAATTGATTACATTGTTGCATTGTCAGACTATCAGCACTAAATAATTTTTTTCTAGTTGCAAATCATGCAGTGACAGTCCCTAAATGGTGGTAACTTCCGAATATATTGGAAGTGGATGGATTACACCCCCCCCACACACACACACACATTGTATATCATTGTTGACAGTAGAACACTGATCATGAGTTGAATTGCATTGAATCGATATTGTCAGTTGCAAATCGAAATTGAACATTTTCAAATTGTGATGCAGATTTTGAAGATTTCTAATTTTGCCATTCCTCAAGTTTGCAAAGAGCTGATGGATTAATGTTGCATTGTCAGGCTGTCAGTATTACATGTATTTATTCCTAGTTGCAAATGCAGTGCAGTCACACGATGGTGGTAACTGCTGAATAAATTATGTTGATGGATCAGATCGCCCTACTACATAGTATATCTTTGTTGACAGTAGGATTTTAAGTTGGATTTCTTTGAATTGATAATTTATGGTAAAATGCAAATTGAAAACTTGAGGACTTGAAACCGCAATTCATCCTTATAACATTTCAATTGAATTGCTACATTAATCTTTCAATTTGGGCAAAAAAAATAATACCAATTCACTGGTTTTGCCCTCTCAGCTTTGCAACCATTCATCATACGGAGCAATATAATTAATTACGCTGTAATGCTGACGAAATCTGTATCATATCAATGAACATGGTTTTTTAAACAGCGTTGACATCACTAGTTTGTTCCAGTTTGCCCATGGGCACAGCGGCACGTTGTCAGCTGGGCTTTTCCCCAAATTCAAAGGCAGCCGGGCCACCCCTTCGCAGTCCACACCATTAAAATTAAAACTGCTTAGTAATCTCCCCAACACGTAGGTGTGGATTGGGCCTGAGATCTAATTAGGCAAGATTCGTTTTTTAGGTTGCTAAATGAGCATTTTCACGACAATTCGTTGTACTTTCACTACCCCAGATATTGCATGCAATAGCAGGCAACCACAATAGTTTTATTGAAAATTGCGATAATTAGCAATAAACCGACCTGGACCAGGTTAAAAGGCGGTCCCAAAAGTAATGGAAAAAAATCAAAAAAATCGCCCCTTAATCACGCAAAAAAAACTGCTCACATTCTGCTCCCAGACAGTCGTCCTTTAATTCTCCAGAAAGCCCTATAACTTAGTGGCCTAGTAATGTCCGAAATTCCCCACCATTATGTACCTGTCGTAAAATCTCTAGCTTCAATAAGGTGATTTTTTTCGTTTGAAAAAAACGTTATGCCCATGGGTTAAGCGCCTCGCATTGAAGGTCTTTTTTGGGAGAGTTCAATAAAAAGCCAATTTTCTATGGATATACTGAAGGTAGCAATCATGCCTCAGAACATCCAAGGTGGCATTTTTTCAACAATTTGTCTGCTATTTAAAAACTTCCAAATCACGAGACATGTGTTCGAGGAAAATAGCCCCTTCCTTGTGCACTCATTGAAAGAGAAAATTTTCCATTCAGAGACTCTCGAAATACACAGTAGCCCAGCAACAGTTGTTGCACGATAAGTCAGAGCTTACGAAAGTGTAGCAGTCCCATGGTAACGTTCAATTGGTCACGTCTTCCATCTTCCAGTCTGTGCAATCCAATTACCAATGATCGTTGCCTTGGTAATCACTGCGAATAAAATCGATCAGACCATTCAGAGTGTGTGCAAACAACTCTGGTAAGTCCAATATCATGTGTTACCCATTGACTAACGTCAACACATTAGGATGCAGTTGCCCCTGGAAAACATGTCAGTTCCATCAATGGCCATGGTATCTTCAATTGAACCAACTGATTATCATCCGAAACACTATTTTTTTCCCATTCGACTCTTATTTCTCATGGACATCTTACCAGGGTGACTGACTGAATCTTCAATTAAATTTCCCTGACTTTTTCAGACACATTAATATTTTTACATCAGATAGAGCCAAATCATGTGCTTACATTGTAGCTTTCACATTTTAACCTTGGAAGTCATCAATTGGTTTTCATGCTGTATTTGAATTCCTTTCAAGATTTTAATGTCTTAAAAGCATTTAAGTAGTGTTCAAATCATGAACATGACTGGGAAGAGCTGGCAATAGATCCAGATCAGATGGAAAATGACTGTCCCATTTCAAGTAGATCACAAATATAGCTCTTCTATTGTTACTAATCAAAATTGTTGTGTCACAACAACTTTCCATGTGAATTTCCCTGACTTTTTCCAGGTTTTCCATGATTTCCAGAAGGCCAGTCACCCTGTCTTTAGACAACTTGCTCTATAAGATGTATTATATAAACCATTTTTTTTTTTCAGAATTTTATACTTATTCTTACTAAATATCTGAAGACAAGTTGCTTTCTCAAATGATTACATTTGCATTTTTCTTCCAGAAAAACTGGCCGAAGCAACTCGAAAGTTTGCGGCTCTCAAGAGTGAACTCAGCGAGTACAATGGCAAGGAGGCCCCCAGCAGCGTAGACGGATTCCTCCGGCTGAGGAAAGGGAACATCATTTCTCAAGGAAAAGAAATCAAAATGGCCCAAAAGCACACGAGGAAGCTGCACGACCTAAAGTTAGCTTTCAGCGAATTCTACCTGAGCCTCATCTTGTTGCAAAACTACCAGAATCTCAACTTTACTGGGTTTCGTAAAATTCTTAAAAAACATGACAAGGTAAATAAATCCCAGTGTTTCCATCGTCTTTAGCGTCATTCTTAATTTTCAAAAGCATGCAGTTTGGCAATAAGATTTCGAAATTTACACGTCATACCTGGACATGCTTTTTTGTGTTCCTGGGTAGTGAACAGCAAATCAAGTCTTACTGAAAATCTCAGATAATGCCAAAACGTAGTAAACGTCTCAGATGCTGCAGCACGTCGCGACGTCAAAAAAGCACACACACACACATCACCAAAATCAAACTAAATTAGTAAACTGTTGATTTCATACCAAAACCACACTAAATAATTAACTCATTCATTTTATACCAAAATCATACTGTAGGCCTATTATTACCTTATTCATTTTGTAGCAAATTTCCCAAACAAAATTGCTGAAAATCTGATGATATGACTATTTAGTGATTCTTGGTTATAACCAAACCAAAATTTAGGGTGTACTTCGATATAGCCCTGCTCCAGCATAGCTACTATGAACGTTGTGTTTCTCCTAACGGTTCGTATGCTAGCAGTGATTGCCTGGCAGTCAGGGGCAGCAAAATCTAAATTTCTATTGTTAGGTTAAGTTTTAAGCAAAAAATATATTATGTGCACATTTGGGGCAGGCACTTTATCGGATTTGAGTAATGTGCATATGTATTGTATTTGACATCGACTTCTAAGCAATGTTTTCTTTGGTTTCAGCTCCTAAACACTGACCGAGGGGGCAAATGGCGAGAAGAAAGCGTGGAGATTGCGCCATTTTACACCAATAAAGAAATCGATAAGCTAATTCAGGAAACCGAGGTGAGATATCCGCGTGACCGGAACATCCCGATATTAAGGTAGCAAATACGTTTTATGGCCTAATATTTACCCCGTAAATTCCATTATTCCAGACGTTGGTGACAACCGATCTGGAGCGCGGAAACAGACAGAAAGCCATGAAAAGGCTAAGGGTTCCACCACTCAACGAACGGGTATGGCAAGCATTTGTCTTTTCTTCTCTTTTCATCAACTACTACATGTAGCTCATGAACTCAATTGAGTTTAACATTTTTGCAGAGATCACCTTGGACGACTTTCAAGGTGGGTCTCTTTCTCGGTTCCTTCATCGTGCTCATTGCCGCAGTGGTGTTATCAGGTAACTTCACTAAGTGGGAATTAAGGTAAACCGTCCGACCCCAACTGAAATTCGTTTTATTTTCTGATTTCAGCCTGTTTTCGAGAAGGAGGCGATGACTGGCGAATAGCAGTCCGCCTCTACCGTCCTATGATGCTCATTATCCTAACCATTTTTCTACTGGGTGTCAACGTTTATGGTTGGCGTTCCTCAGGTGTAAACCACGTGCTCATTTTCGAGCTCGATCCACGTAACCACTTATCAGACCAGCATTTGATTGAGGTGCGGAAAACAACGATGGGAATGGTTATGAGCAAAAAGAAAACTCATTCAGTACTCACATCGAACGTCCTGTTGATATTTCAGATGGCCACCATCTTTGGAGTTCTTTGGGCTTTAAGCGTGCTGAGCTTTTTGTACAGCCATGTGCTAAGCATTCCTCCGTATGCCAGTCCTCTCACTTTAGCCATAATCATGTTGGTGTTCCTCATCAATCCCACCAAAACGTTTCGCCATGATGCCAGGTTCTGGTTGCTGAAGCAGCTGGTGAGTTTCTATTGAAAGAAAAAGCAAACGTTAGAATTCTGTCGTGAAGAATCTCTTGATTTATTGACCTCATTTCATGTCTTATTGGATTTCTAGGGGCGTATATTTTCTGCACCATTTTTTTATGTGACGTTCGCTGATTTCTGGCTGGCTGATCAACTCAATAGTCTCGTTCCTGTTCTACAAGACTTTCAATATTTCATATGTTTTTATGCCTATGATGTCCAGTGGAATGAAACTAATGGTAAGCCTCGGTGTGATGGTGTCCCAAATGTCAGAAATGGTGTTACCCGTATCTTCTTATTAATAATGTGCAATTCGTTGTATAGATGTAAACAAGTGTGTGAACCGGACTCACGGAATTCGTCCTATCGTCTCCTGCTTGCCAGCCTGGTTTCGTTTTGCTCAATGCCTAAGGCGTTATCGGGACAGCCGAGAAGCCTTTCCTCATCTGGTTAATGCTGGCAAATACTCTACAACCTTTTTCGTCCTTTTATTTTCTTCTCTTAATTCGTTTTACGAAGGTAAATCTAAAATATATAATTCAGCTGCTGATATAGGTGCCCATAAAGTGCAGCCATAAGTAACTGCATGCACTTGTAACACTAGCTGGTTCTAATGTCTCTTTACAATTTTTCTTTAGACGAATACAAGAAATCCTATAATCCGTTCTTCTATCTGTGGATTGCTGCCATGGTGGTTAATTCCGTGTATTCCTACACGTGGGACATCAAAATGGATTGGGGTTTGTTCGATAAAAACGCTGGCGAAAACAAATTCTTACGTGAAGAAGTGGTTTATTCTTCCAATGTAAGTTTTTCTTTTTCAGATCACCTTTTTCCGGTGCACTACAGTATGGTCCCTGCTCCAGAATAGGCACAATTTTAACGTGGGCCTCTCCTAATGGTTCGTGGGCTAACAGTGATTGCCTGTTAGTTAGGGGCACCTATATCAGAAATTACATTGTGCACATTTTGAGCTGGGACTATACCAAAGAACATGTATATCCCTGCTTTCATTTTTGTGAAAATGTTGTAAGCAATGACAACGTTTCAACGTCTATTTCAGGGGTATTATTATTTTGCTGTAATCGAAGATTTGATCCTGCGGTTTGGATGGACGTTATCCGTTTCGCTGACAGAAAGCGGTTACATTCACAGTGATTTAATGGTTACTATTCTGGCCCCTCTAGAAGTGTTTAGGCAAGTGAAATAGAGGAAAATGAAATAATGACACAAAGTTGTGTAGCTCGGGTGTTAACGGCAGTCTATGTATTTTTACAGGAGATTCGTATGGAATTTTTTTCGGCTGGAAAATGAACACCTTAACAATTGCGGTAAATTTCGTGCCGTGCGAGACATATCAGTAGCTCCTATTGATTCAAGTGACCAAAAACTCATTATTAAAATGATGGATGAACCAGAGGGTGTCACACACCGGCGAAAAGACAAACGAAAGCCTATTAAGTAAGTACTCACTTAAACCACGACACGAAAGTAACGCTTCTGATTCTTGTTAATACGATGCACTTATCTGTTTTCACAGAGGTAACAAAAAGCAAGAAACCAAACTTCTACTAGAAAACATAGACATGGATAACCAAGACGTTTGACAATACGAGCGGGGTTTAGCCACGCTTAACTTGTGATTTCATTGCCTTACGTGGTCCGCAAAGACCGGACAATGGGTTCGTGGATCGTACGGATAATCAAGTATGCACATAGAAAGAGTGGATAGCGTTATGTTATTT
Source organism: Kryphioiulus occultus (assembly GCA_034687865.1). Taxonomy (NCBI): domain Eukaryota; kingdom Metazoa; phylum Arthropoda; class Diplopoda; order Julida; family Julidae; genus Kryphioiulus; species Kryphioiulus occultus. The sequence continues at coordinate 6,163 of JAQGAF010002744.1, forward strand.
ATAAATTGCCTGAATGGAGTACATGATGGGCGACCTGCAATTATAGTTATTGCTGAGATTGTGTGTCTACTTAAAACTGTGTGACAGTTTGTCACCATGCGCAGTCGAGCAGCCCTGCTCGTAATCAAAATATGCACCGCTGACTGAATCACTCGGGAAAATCCGTGCAGAAATGATTGCCAACAGCGAGTCCAGGATATGTATACCGCAAAGCCATCGTTCAAGAATAATATGCTCAACCAATTTTAGGCATTGGAAATGCAGAAATGTACAGCTGAAATGTAGTAGTTATTCCTTTTTTGTTGTTCGCATTCAAGTTGCAGTCACATTCCAGTTATTCTTAGTTTGTTTGTTATTTCTTTAAATGGCCACCGTTTCCATATTGGATACTTTATTCGTTCCTAGGCGTTGGTAACCCTGTGAAGACGTCTAGGCGGGTCATTTGTCGTGAACCATTAATTTGCATGAAGGCGAGACGACACTTTTTGCAATTAACTTTAGCGCGGTAATAAAAGTGCATGGTCGCGTTTTGTATTCAAGAGAATTTGTTTCAATCCCCACTTATTCTAGTTTCGTTAAACATGGGTTTTAATACTGCAAACCGCCAAATTTATGTACAAAACAGCCAAGGTAGCCGCCACGGCATCTGGATCGTTAACATTTATGGCTCAAGTTCTCGTTATTTTTCATAACAGAAAAACATCTGCGGAATGTGCCACTGTTAATCTAATCCTTGATGATGGTGGAGGAATTATTATGGATTTAATTCTGCATGGCACTGCAGATCACGCCCACATATTAAAAAATTACAACTGAAGCCAGTTCACTGTCTGACAGTTGCCAGACACTGTTTTGGGCATACCAGATATTTATTGTCAACTACTATCTCTTTGCTGTTTCTTATTATTTACACAAAAATACTATTTTCCCACTACTCAAAAGTGTCCAGATAGCTCAGCAAGGCTTGATACATCACTTAAATTAACATTAGATGCTACTTATCAGTCTACAGATGACCCACATGTGAAGTGTCATCTGAGTTCTACAGAGAATCTTTGGGCACCTGCTTTTCATAATTATTTACACAAGACGCACTTCCTTATTTGCAAAAAAAAAACTAACTTGAAAATAGGTTGCAGTAATAAAACTCAAAAACGACTATTTAAAGAAACTGAAAGCAAAAATTTGCAGTTTCCCTTTTGCTTCTGTGTTCTTTTCTATTCTAAGTTTTCTAAACCCAAGGGAACACCCCATGAAGATGAAGTCTAGGTTTGGTTACATCTATTTTCAATAATTAATTTGCTTTGATGCAGCTGGCCTGTTGAATTTTCTCTGTTTTCCTCTGCAGTAAATATATGGCGATATGTACATGGCATGCGATTTATTGCATTTACTTTTTTTCACCCCTTGAACAGCGAAGTGCTGTTCCACGCCAACAAATTGTAATAGGTTAGAGCAATACACGTACCCAGTTATGCCATTTCAAATATTCTTGTATTTGTGTGCATTTACATTTTTTTCTTTTGTTTTTGTCTAGCTTTTTAAAATTTAATTATTTAAAAAGTATTCAGCACTAAAAAGCACTTGAACAGTATATGGACTACCTGCTACTGTACCGGTTAACTATTTTTGCCAGTTGCCAATATCACCTTCATGCAACTGTTGTTGTGCCAAAGTCTTTGTGCAAAAATAAGGAAATCGGTGATATCAGTTTTGTTTTCATGTTGAATGCGATGAAACATGGAGTAATTATTAAGCCCCACATAGTTGTATTTTTAAAAACATATTAATGACGCTATATTCGAAAATAATCCACCAAGCTGAAACATATTAAGATTTCTACCAGATGCAATAGCTGCTGTATTGTTAAAAAAAATTGACAACAAAGCCAATATTTCAGTGACCTATGCTAAACTGTATGCATCCATGCTATTACTAATACAAATGAAGGACCATATATTTGCCAATAATATGGACGCTGTGAAGTGCTCGTGGTCGTTGATGCTTAAGTTTTGCCAGATGTTTCCTTCTAAAAGTGACAAAATTGTTATGAAGAAGCTGAATGGGTAGAGCACAGATGAAACAGGAATATTTTTACAGCTGTCATACTAGTCATCCTTATTTAGTCCCTTGTTTTGTAATTCGTGCTGACAGGGTTGGTCCAGGCTAGGCCGATTTATGTTCAGTTGCAGCTTCGATTCTGCCTTGTCCATGTAGCGTACAATTTGCGTGAACATTTTATTTTGGAAAAATTTCAGATGAATGCATGTCTGAATGCCTGTTGTGTGGATGCGTTGTAATATTTTTAGTTTAATAGTGTATACCCTGCAGAAGAGACTTACATTATCTTTTAGCGCTGAAATTCCCGCGATTTCATTCGAGAGTTAAAAAGGTGCCTGTCGAGAATGCGTTGTTCCATTTTTTTTTAAGTTGAGATACGAAATGTCAGTGGGTTCACAATCTGCGACCTCAGGGCATTTGGTACTTTTTGCTGCAATTTAAAAATGCTATTGGAGAGAGAGAGAGAGAATTGACGGAGATGGAATAAACAAAACATTAGTGCCTATAACTGGATATAAAACAATATTTGTTTTTTTGAGAACTGATGTTGTTGTACACATCGTTATTATTGAATACTCGTATATACGAAGAAACTGTAATTTGTTTTTTTTTACAAAATCTGTAGTCATTCATGAGCAGCAGCTGAATGAGTTCCATACAGTATTCTACTTTCAATAAAATGTCATTTATCTTAAACAATACGTTTGCTTGGACTTTGATCATTTTGAATTGAAAACGAAATTCCCTGAGTTTCCCATGTAGTTTTTTTCATCTTTTTCAGGTCCAATTGATTCTCATACTTTGTGAGTCACTAATTCGTTTGACAACTGTAACCAATTCGAGGATTTTGAGGACTTTTTATTAAAAGTTTTGACAAATGTGGGTAAGATCAGTACCGCCTTAGGCGAAAATGTATGAAATCTTCATCACAAAAATGGCTTTTGGTCTTCAATTTATGTAAAACATTGTTTAGGCATAATAACGCTTCAAATGATCATTTTTTAAAAGCAGTTTCCACTAGTGTTTTTGTAAAACTAGATCACAAATGGCGGATTTTAGTCCACATTTTTATAAAAAAAATGGGGAAACGTTTAGAAAAGCGTTGCCAGAACGTTGATTTTATGTGAATTTTTCTAAGGATATTTTTTAATGTCAATGAGAGCGAAGCGAAGGAAAAGCAGGCGTTAAATTTAAATAAGGATCCCTTCTAATGAATTTCAGTAAATTTGCAAGAAATTTCCACAAAGATTAATAACGATTGCAACGCCAAAGACGAAACTGTTTTGAAAACAAAACCAGAAGTGGTAAATCTTAGCTAACATTCCCACACAACAATGTGTTGAAAACATTGGCAAAAATGATGGATTGGAACACACCCCATGACCAAGCAAATGAACAAAATGTTGAAACTGAAAAATTCCAGATTTCAATTCAAATTTCCTGAGTTCATATACAATTCCCTGAGCTTTTCAGGGTGCATATAAAATTCCCTGCGTTTTCCAGGGTGTATATAAAATTTCCAGATATACATGTAATCCATATTCACCAGGTTGGTAGTCCCCGTGATTTATGGGTGAGTTGAAAGCGATTACGAATGCTGACATGGAGGTCTGAAAATCACGATTTTGTGACGAAATAAACAATACTTGAACTTTCGCAACTTTGAACTTGACGCGTTGTACCTTGGCCTACTAAACTTTTGCGCCATCCTGTACGTGTAGTAATATTTAACACACGGCTGGCATTTGAGGCTAAATACTGTTCGGTCACTGCGGACAGTAGATTTGGGGACCAAGTTTTTTGGATTATTTCACTGCTTTGGGCCACAATTTAATTAACCTCAACCAACACAAAGATAACAACGAGACTAACCAATGCTTCGTGAATGAATATACACGTACTGTTGCAGACGAGTTAGGCCTAACCAACGTACACGTCTGCCTACACCCAATTTCTTGACCTTTATTACGATAATTACTGATGGTAAGTAGGCATTTACCTTCTAATGCACTGATACTGAGGACTAGATCAACCTATATCCAATTCATACAGAAGCATACAAAAGTCATGGTGACCTTTGAACTTTTATATTTTGTTGCCCATACTCAAGCTACTGTACTGTCCAAAGCTGGTTAATGTGAATATGCTAACCGATTAAACGTTACTGCCTCTATAGATGCCTAGATGGTGAAAACAGCTACGTGCTTGACATTGTGTCCATCTGTGTGCCCTACAAGCAACAATGACAAACCTCGACGTGTCAGTGTTGAAAACTGAACCCATCAAAGCCCTAAGGTCTGAGAAGAGCACCAAAGTATGCTATGTCAGATTCGTCAATATGTCTGAGCGGTTTGTGGAGGTGCTTTGGATCAATTACAAAGGGATCAAAGTACGCTACAAGGTAAACCCTGAAACAAGCCATAAGGACCTTGTTACGTACGGTCTGCCGGTCAGGTCCACACACTTAATTTTGTGAGTTCTGTGAATTCCCAAAATTGACATATTTGTTCGAGAATGCACTGTTAAGCTAACCGATGTCTAACTATGTAGGTGATGCTCCCGAAACGTTCCTATGATGCCACGACGTTCGAGACGCATCCTTGGGTATTCCGCGACCACTACACCCAGCAATACTTATGCGTCAATTCCTCGAATGTATATTACGCTCATCAGCGTAGCGTTCCACTGGATCCTCCTCAGTTAGAGGATGGTGTATTGGTTACCTCCAAACAAGTGAGAGTAATGGCTCGCATCCATATAATAGGTAAATGTCATTCCTACACTGTATGCCACCTACATGTAAACTGCGTTTGTGTGACGTTTGTGTGCTCGCTTTCGTTATTTCCAGCTTATCCGCTGAAGGAGTTGTGCCTGTGCGTAATTCGAAGTCACTTAAAAAACAAAGACTGTGTGTCCGAACTGGATATTCCTCAGACCCTAAAGGACGACCTGACTGACCTGTGGCCAACCTTTCCTTAAAAATCTTCGTTTTTGAATTGCTGGAACTATTTTTGATACTGTATGTTGCAGGTTTGAGAAAATCGGTTTCGGATTTTCAAAGCTGCCTGCTGCAAGCACCTAACGAATAGCTGCCCCAACAATTTCTCAATTATAAGATTATTTATACTGATATTAACTACCTATCATAACTACGCAGTCATGAAGCTCTGTTACTCTATAATACATGTATCAGGTTGGTGTATCCAAACTACCAGCTTTTCAATTTACAAAAAGCTGGTTTTTGTATGGAAGAAAGTGAATCTGTAAATGCATGGTAATGCATATTGCTAAATATTGTACAGTCCGCATTCTGATTGTTCAGCCATATGTTTCCAGAGAGGAAAAAGTGTTACCAGTAGAGATGATGCATATTTCATTTCATTTGTCGTGTCGGCAATATAAAATCTTGTTGAATGTCAGCTTTTATTCATATTCGGAATAAAATTAACAGGCCGCTCACAAGATTGGTATAGAGCCAGTTTCCACATTTCATTAGTGTTGTCTACTTATTCCAAATATTTTGACTGTCACATTTTTACTATTCATACTGAATTCGTACTGAAGATACAGTTTGTCACCAGCAAAAATTATCCAAAAATCGTTTATCAGAAATTCCTTGTTACTGAAAATCTGTCGGAGTCACCCAATTTAGGTAAAATATTATCTTATTAGCAAAACTGGCTTATCTAACAATAAACATACGCTTTGACTGCTGTAGAATATCAGCATACACTGACTGACCACTTTCTTCAGGATAATTTTTGGTCTACAATTTACAGTACATTTTAAAGTGTATTGTTACCCAAAGAAAACCCACTTTTACCCAATTTTGGTTAATCTACCTAGGTTTGGGAAGCATGGTTTAATTGGTTTTCATTTCCGTAGAGTTGAGTACAGGAAAAATTACCAGCAGGATGCATTGACTTCTGTATTTATAACAAATTTAAAAATAGTGAAGTCACAAAGTTTTGGTAATTTTTATGCACCCTTCTAGTCTCAGTGGGAACCAAATCTCATAAGCAGGGTTCCCCCAAGATGAAATTTTCAACTTCCCTGACTTTTCCAAGTTTTAACTCAAATTTCCCTGACTTTTCCATGTTTTAAATCAAATTTCGCTGATCACACTGACCAAAAACGCAAGGAATGCCATTCATGTATCTATTTTTATATAGAACACAAATTCCCATTAGGAAACAGCAAATTTCTGTTAGTCCTTTTAAATTGATAGTCATCATTAATAATTTTTTTCCACAGCATTGCTTGTTCCCCATTGATTTTTGAGCTAACTAATAACTAGCTCTGAAAACCTTACGTTGAATTTATCTGATTGTTTCAAAATGCATGCAAATCCATTTTCCCTGACTTTTCCAATTCCCCTGACATTTCCAGGATTGGGGGAACCCAGATAAAGATTCAGCCTTTTGGATGATGATATTTTGGCTACTTTTGTAATTTTCAAGTGCATGCCTCACAAAAAATCGATGTACATTATCTAAAAAAATGACTTCCAGCATGGTATGTTCGATATGGACCATAGAAAAATACAAGTGTAGCAACACACTGGAATTATCATTTACACGGGCAGTGCCAGTACCGTCTTAGTCATCACTGCTCATCCCTCAACTTTTGCGCTCGACTGCATTCGAGCTGCTAGAATGACGTAAGGTGCACAACACTACGCTTCTTGAAGTCCAAAGTCAAAAGGGATCGGACGTGGAGAAAAAGCGAGTGGAGGGGTCATGAGCGACGGTCATTGAGTACGAACGAATCGCCATGGATTTCAGCATTAAAAAATTCGGTTCTGAGGCAGCCACAGCCATCAGCCGAGCTATTCAGGTGAGTGGAAATCAGATTTTCGTTGGAAAGCCCTGCAGCTTTGAAATCTGCAATATACAGGATGTCTTGGCAGCGTCCAGTTCAATGCACCGACCATTAGCATAGGTCGTTGGTAATCACGCATTAGCATGATATTGCCGAGGAAGGCAAAACGGCACATTCCACTCATGGGCTCGCCATCGTCCAAGCATCAGACGTGATCTTGATGGTGACTCATGAGTGATTGACGTGTTTAATCAGAATCCGCATGATTCAAATTTAGTGTTTGCCTTTGCCTATCTTGTCATGGGGGACACAATTCTGATGCTAAGCCATGGTTTCACTCGTGTTTCACATTCTCCTACAGTATACCGAAGAGAAATTGGGGACTTCAGAGAAGACAGAGCTCGATGCCCACTTCGAGAACCTGGCTCTACGGGCCGACAGGACCAAGTTATGGACGGAGAAAATACTCAGCCGCATCGAAGGTGTGCTGACCCCAAACCCGAGTGAGTAAATATTATAAGGGCTACGATAGGTACTTTGATGTCACCATCTTCGTCAATTTTTCAAGTATAAACAGGCATTTGTTGATGCGCTGCCGGATACACTAGGGGATCTTGGAGATGCCATGTGAACTATAATTAAAATGTTGCCCTGTCTGTCAAATTTTAATTACCGTAGTCATGAGCCAGGCGATTATAACTCGCACACGAACATCAGGTGTCAAGAAATGACAACTTAAATAGATTTGCTTCATTAAAGTTGTTAGCATGCAGTGGTCCAAAAAGGGATTGACAGAGAATAGAATGTGACAGGAAACCCGAAAATATATGCAGAAAAACAGGAAATGGCGAACGATTTGATCAGCATTTTGCTGATTTATCGGTAGAACTAGAATGAAGGAAACTGACAGATTGAGATAAACTAAATCTGACAGAATAATCACTGGACGGGGTTAGGATGAAAAAAATCAGAAAGCCAAGTCTAAATAGCTGGTGACCTAACCTAGCCTCAATACAAAACTCAGTCAGAAAATGAAATATATTCTTGCTTTTGATATGTGCCTTTAATACCTGTATAATCTTCTACAGACAACCGAGTAGAAGATTTTTTCTTCGAGAAATTAGAGCGAAAACCGAGAGACCGTCTCAGCAACTTAGAGCAGCTGGGAATGGACATGATTGAAGCTGGGACAGATTTTGGATCAGGTTCACCCTATGGTGAGTAAAATTAACCTAACATACAAACAAACAAACCTATATCACACGATTAATGGATTTTAATTCGAACATGCACAAAATGAGTGCAGTGTGGTTTTTGCCAGAGCATTTCTGCAATGACAAAGCCACTGACAAGTTAAATTTCTCTCCAATAGGCAGTTCCTTGATCAAAGTGGGCCATGCCCAACAGCGGTTAGGCAATGTGGAAAGGGATTTCATCCAAAAATCGGCCAGAAACTTCATTCAGCCTTTGCGAAAGTTTCTGGATGGGGACATGAAAATAATCATGGTATGACAGAAACATTTGCAAAATATTTAAAACCTCCACATGTCCATATGCTTGCCTCACCTCAATCTCAAACTTGCAGAAAGAGCGAAAAATTCTCGAAAACAAGCGACTGGATTTGGACTCTTGCAAAAGCAGATTACGTAAAGCCAGATCCTTGGAGGGTCAACAAAACGTAAGTAAATTATTATCGAAGATTGGTTGGTGGTTACATTAACCATCTGTAAAAATCACACTAGCATTTTTTCTTCTCAACCTTTCAAATAACATCATAGTCTAAATGTGTGTGTGTGTGTATTTAAATGCTAACCAGCTAAAGGAAGGAGTAAATCCTGCAGAAATGATTAAGCAGGTAATGAGAAGTTGGTAACTGATACTAACAGCAACATCCTAGAATAATTGCATGTTATTGCATCGGATGTCGTGAAATACAGCATGTGCATTTCGAATTAACGCTTTTCTCGTGCATTTTTAGGCAGAACGAGATCTCAGAATTGCCCAGTCCGAATTCGACCGACAAGCCGAAATCACCAAGTTATTACTGGAAGGCATAAGCAGTGCTCATGTAAGTTGATGGCACAAATTACGCTGTTTGCTCACTGGAATTTAATCCTTTGCAAGAAACATAAATGAAAGACCTTTTTTTGGCAGGCAAACCATCTACGTTGTCTAAATGACTTTGTCGAAGCACAGACAACGTTTTACACTAGATGTCACCAATACATGTCCGATCTCCAAAAAGAACTGGCAAGGTGAATCTGAGTTTCTTAGCCTCGAATTCTAATTATTCGGTTTGCTTATCCGTAAACATTGCTTTTAACTACTCGACTCAGTACTTCCATGGCAGCGGCTACAAGCGGACCAACAGGCCCCTATCCCAGTTTGTTCACCACACCTGCAAGCCCTGATGCAGCAGTACCAGAGACGGGGGCAAAAAAAGCCAGGGTATTATATGACTATGACGCAGCTACACCAACCGAATTGTCTCTCCTCGGTGATGAGGTAACTAATCTCTTGTTAAAAGTAATTTTATGTTATAATGGGGCATACCTAATTTTTCATACTTACATATTCTCCAGGTGATCACTGTGTTCAGTGCTCCAGGTTTGGACGAGTCTGAATGGATGATGGCGGAGCGTGGTGCCCAGAAGGGCAAAGTGCCAGTTGCCTATTTGGAAATGCTGAACTGAAGATCTGATCGCTAGTCTTACTTTGTAGAAAGTGCAGGCTCAGAAGTACCGAATATTCGCCAACCTGAAATGGAGTAAACCCAAACTATGATATTAGTTTATTGAAATAATTTTGTCAGTTGCCAGCCTGAACAGATTAACTGTTCAGTGCCCTTACAAGCTTTAAAAATGCATCCAGACTTATTTAAATGCCGTATAACTATTTCAAGTCAGAGGCTCTACTTGGGATTGAACATATTTATTAGGCTTTTATTGTTAGCCTACGTTTTTCAAAAATTCGATATATGTAAAATTTTTCTATTTACCTTAAATATCCCATTTCAAATAATTCGAGTAAGTACTAGCAGCTCTTCACTTAGTCAAGTATAAAATATTTGCAAAAGCAGTTTTCAGAGTCTCAAACATACATAATTTGTCAACTTTGTCAAGGAATTAAAAATCATTCGTACGAATGCAGCAGTAGTAGTCGGGGGAAATATTTGTATCAAGTGTCTGACAACTTTAAAATTAGATCTCAATGAGCCAGATTTGAATGAACTGTGTAGTAACTTCCTGATAATCAATTAAGAATTTTGACTACATGTTTTAGAAATTCTCTACAGTTAATTCACTTGTAACAAAAGATGAGTTGCACGTTTTTATACTACTAATACACAATTAGTCTTGTCTCACTAAGCGTTTTCTTCCAAAAATGATTACTTTCTCCAGCCCAAAGATCCAATTGAAATCATTAATATAAATTATTTTCACGTACCGTATTTTGTATTTTTAATGCAGGCTTCAAAGGCTTACATGCAGACCATTTGAAAGCCTTCCAAGCACATGACATTTTGCGTCATTCCTGTCAATTGAAACGTTTAAAATAGTTTTTCAGGAGTGATTTTACCTCTGCTAACATTTAAAATTTTGTTCTATGCGGTGTCTGCTGCAAGAGTGATTAAGGGCTTGCAGTGCATGAGCTTTGCCCTAATCTCTTATTTAAGTTGTCATTCAGATATACAGGTTCAAGAAGTACAATTCATTTCTTGTAAGAGTCGATACTGAATTGAAGTCCGAATAATCTTGTCTACTGACTTGAAATTTTGAAAATTACATTTGAAAGTGCCGTTTATGCCGTCTTAGCGCCTGTTTGTAAGTCATTTAGTTAATTTATTGTTTTATAACCCCACGTTTATGTGCTGCATTACTAGTTAGACAAATGCATTTTAACAGCAATAATGCTACGACTACGTATTTTTTAATGATTTTATGCAAAGGTGACGTGTCTGTGTGCCTACATAAATGTACATAATATACTTTTTTTCGGTAATTCCATTCATAATTTCATGTCCTTGAGATCGACTTCTTCCAATAAATAAATGCTCGATTAAATAAAGATTGGTCCTTTTGTTCATATACACGTACTGTATGCAGCATTAGAAATACACATGTAGATATTCATACAATAACAATTCCAATGTACAAGATAGACCTACCTGTATTATAGATGGAACTTTTAATGTATGTCACATACATACTGTATACAGTATGTATCTAGTCTCAGATATTCACTGCAATTAGTAACTAAATTCAATTCATTTCGTAACAAGTTAATCAATCCAGAGCTTTTGTGTCACAATCTTCCAAATCACAGTTGATGACCGTTAATCACAAACACTTAGTGCCCGCAAAACAAATGCTAGCAATTTGCCGCGCATTTGATGTCACGTCACGCGTTCTATTTTCCTTATTTCAAGTTTTCGAATGCGTCTGCAACGCCACCAAGCGGTTAATGTATGTGGTTCATTAATTTTCGCGATTTTTTTCAAGTATCAATAATGAAAACCTGGAAAACGTTGAAATGATCGAATCTGTATGCGGATTAAATTTCTCATTCGATATTGTAATTTGTAAACGCAATAAATTCCCAACGTCATTTCCCATTGCATAGGTCAATAGGACCATTCGAAAGCCAATAGCCGATAAAACTACGAAATCAATTTAAAAAAAAAACCTAGATTCAATCAGATTTTTTAGGCTGCGTTCTCACGAGTCAATGTTTGTCGATCAACTTTCTGTTGAAAGCTGATTGAAATACCGTATAAGATCACGCTTTTCAACAGAATTGAATCAGAGTTGGTCAATGATTGGTAGAATCGAAGAAAGTTGACCACCCATCAACTTTTGGTCTTTCAACGGCTTTCAACTTGCTCACTTCGTTCTATTTAGAGCACGTGAACGAACAAAATTCCAAATAACTGTAAGTTGCATACATTTTTGTTGAAACGTCTGAACAGAAATTGAACAATTATCGGTCGACATCGACCGACAAAAGTTGACTCGTGAGAACGTAGCTTTAGGCTAATATTTGCTCACTGAAAATTGAATGTCCAAACGTGGGATTCTAGATGCACCACACAAAATTCGCCAAAACAAAAAGTCTTAAGTTTATTAAAAAGCCATGTGTTAGCAGCAACATACAGGGTGTTTTTTTTAAAAAACTTTCCACCTTGATTATTGCAAAACGACCTGAGATAGAGAAATCATATTTGGGGGAATAATAATAATACTAATAGTTTATTCCTAGAAATTACGAAAAATTTAGTTTTCACTTTTATAAAATTCGAAAACCTGGAAAGTGAATATTTCTGACATCAAATATTCATGTACAATAGTAATGTTGTGAACGGTTCCAGGAGGCTCCATCATGTTATTCCATCTTTTTGATAATAATTGTAAATTTTGAAAAAAAAAAAAAAAAAAAAGACCGAAATTCCTGATTTTTGGACGTAGCGACTGATTGGTTTGGCCGATTTCAATTTCGTTTTCGCCGAAATTCATCATTTATAATGGGCTTTCATTTAAGATATCACAAGGTATAGTTTACCATTTCAAATTTTTAAGTTGGGGTCAATAGGGATCAGGTGGTGGGTTACTGCCATTTGCGAGTATTTTACAGTTGGTTCCCCGGTATACGGTTGATAAACATTCCCCCAAACACGATTTCTCTATCTCATGCCGTTTTTAATAATCAAGGTGGAAAATTTAAAAAAATACACCCTGTATAGTTTCCCAAACTTTTTTGGACTAATGGAAATGTTTAGGAAAACATTTTATTTCATCGGTCCATTTCATATAAAAATGTGCTTGGGACGCTATAGGTGAAACTTTTATTAACTTTTTGAACTGCCAGAGATAATTATTGACTTTAAAATATTTTCATGAGACTAATTTTAACAAATGTAACGATAAAACCACAAAGGGGAAAGTTCAAACTTCTTGTACACTTAATTTCTTGTATCAATTAACCACACCCTACTGTATATGGAACGGAAGTGACTGAGTACTAGGATGTGGTTTATTAACACAAGAAATTCACCCATTGACTATTATTAGTCTTTTTAGTACACATTGGCTGACTAATGGGGTTGGATAAGTATACTAGTAGGTGCAACTATCCAATATGCACATTAATCTATGGTTCATAAATTGTGATTCATATTGCAAATCGGTGCTTTTCTTCGCCCAAACAATGTATGCGATAATAAAAGTTGCAGTAATAAATGCGAAAACCTCAATCACCAGTAATCTGTTTTTCCTGTCACTCGATATCTACCCAACTATAAACTACACAGTCTGGTTTCATAATAACGAAAACAGGCTCCAGTTTGCCCATATGGAATCTATTCTTTTTGGAGGTTATATCCACAACACCATGCACGAACTATAATCCCATAGCTGCAACAACCCATTGTAATTCTCTCTAAGCCTTGGCAATTAACTTTGGTAACACCTGTTTATATTAGACCTAGTGCATTTACCAAAGCTACATTGTATACACTGTACGGTGTATCACTGGCAACCTATAGTTTGGATTTCTCACCGCCAAACAGTAGGAGCTGGCGTCGACCAAGTATTGATTTTAATCTTGCTGGAAGGCTTTCACTTCAGCAAAAGGGGGTGGCCATATTGCATGAAAATCTGGATGAAAAAATTAGGCCAATCTTTGAATTTGGTTGATGTCGAGCTCTCTAGCAGTTGGGATTGGTGACTTGTGCTTGTACGTGAGGTCCACGTTTGAGTCATTTCCTCATTTCTGGTCTCATCGACAATGACAGGATTGGTTGATCTCATTTTGGTGACCATTTCTCGCCCCTTTTTCACTTTTTGTCTGAGGATACTGTGCGAGTGCTACGTCTAGCACGAGCATCGATGCATGGTAAGTGTATAAATGCTGACTGTATGTGTTGCCATTTTCACTTTCAGCAATGACAATGATGAGTCTGGCCTGTTATCTCTCACACAATGGTACATTTGCATGGTTTGTCAATTTGTCCAGATGTATGTGGATCCACCATTGGACTTGAAACTTGATTGTTAGTGCATTGCAGGGAAGCATGCTTTGGCTTCATGAACATTTTTGACATAATTTTCAATGTTCTTTTTCATTTCGAACACTGTTGGAACTTGGAAATCTGCAGCACACGTCACGTCCCCAATTATGAGTTGGTTCATATTGCAAGTAACGATCAACTTGGCCGTTGATGTGCAATGAATGTGGGTTGGGTTGTCTAAGATGACATTGTAGGAATTTATTTCTGTCAGTATCAATTATGCTCCGGGCTGAGCATAAGGACTACAAATCTAGGGGGATTCCCAGTGCAATTTGAATTTTTTTGACCCTATCATCAACAAAGATTGATGTAGGAATGCCGCAGGACTTTTTTTTGGAAAAAACTTGATCACAAATGTTGGATTTTAGAGGAATGGTAGAATTGATTTGTAGGCCAATTATTTTTGTGTTGATTTCTCAGAAATAACTAGTGACAACAACAAAAATTTTGATGCTGAAAAATTCGTGGTTTCCCAGCTTGATAGTCACCATTATACGTTTCAGTTCAGATCATATGACGTAAACAGCTTAGGGGCCATCCATAAAGGACGTCCTGGAATTTTCTTTTCGTGCTTTTTTGACCCCCCCATTCCCCCCTGTCCGCCTTTGTCCGGTTTTTCATAACCCCCATGTCCTGTCCGATTTGGAAAAATGCTTTCATATTGAACAAAATACGTATTATTAATATATTTTTATTTATA
>JAQGAF010002745.1:0-20810 GCA_034687865.1 Kryphioiulus occultus
GTTGGTGATGGGCCCAATAGGTGCGAAAATAGGCCAACGTTAAAAATTCCACAAACAAACAAACAAACAAACATTATACATGTACTGTTCAGTGCAAACAGTATACCAGGTTCATCTTTTTCAATCTTGAGAAAGGACTGCATGAAGGCTATGTACATGTACGTTTCCATCCAATACAATGAAATGAATTCCAGAAATGAAATGAAAAATATGCGAATAAAATGACGAGTTTTTTGTAATGATAGTCTCTGGGTGTACGAACACTATGCGATTGCAGTTGCGATGCATTATTTACTGACATGAACAATACATCATTACAAAAATAATATTTAAAAACTGTTAGATACAAGGCCCGAATTTTGTAAAATGGTAGAACTAAGGTTTTTATTTAATTTATTTGGTTGAATTGGTTCACATGGTGTGCCAGCAGGTGGCTTTATAACTCTTAGCAGAGCAGGGTTCCCACTTTCTGGAAAGTTTGGGAATATCAGGGAATGTCAGAGAAATGAAAAAGTGTCAGGGAATATCACGGAATTCGTGAAAATTTGTCAAAATGTCTGGGAAAGTCAGGTAAAGTGAGATACTTGTAGTTTGCAGCAGCCAATTGATTAGTAATCATATGTTATAAAAATGTGAGATAAAATCCATTATTTTCCCTTTTTTAATTTGTATGTAAAATGCCAAGGAAATGACTGAAAAGTCGTCAGGGAAATCGACTTGAGAAGTTGATTGGGAGCCCTGCAGTGTTTATAATTAATTTTTTTAATGAGTGTTTCCACGACTTTGTGATCGCCTTGTATTTTAAGCCCAATTCACTTTCACATCAATATGCGCATAACCTGATGGCTAAGGTATTGGAAAAGACATTTTCTGTTTTTTATTAACAAGGGATACTGGATAAAGGCCAGTTTTATTGCTCTAGTAGTTATTCAGGCGAACGCAAATTTTGTTTATTTTGGAGTTGGTTTGTCGCATCTTTAGGGAACATTTGAATAGCTCAGCTGGTGGAATTCGGTTCATCACAATTTTTGGGTTTACTGAGTCATTCATGCGGCTTAATTTTGCATTACTTGTTAGACTTTTCCATTACGAAGGTACTTTTGAGGTGTAGCCTAGAAACCATAAGTCAGTGAAAACTTCAATGTATTTATATCGCTGTAAAGTAAAGCATGAAGAACGACGATTGGCTGTTAGTGTATGTGCAGTTTCCTGTGCGTCAAAAGGTTTACATGCATGAAGTGACATTGGCTACTTGAAGGGACATTAAACGTCTTTTTGAACTCTGGTTACATGGGCATGATAATATGGAAATTCATTCGTTTAAGGTGAATGACTTTACAGCGAAAATGACATTTATTTCAACGTAGTTGAACATCTTAAGAGCATCAAAAGATTACTAGCCTCCTACCCTTTGAAAGTTGCCGAAAGTAGGAGAAATGTATAAACACGAATGTTAATTAGTGAGGTAATTATAACGGAATCGTCGTGTATTATTTTGTGAATTAATCCAATCAGTGTCTTGTCATATTAGAATTAATATCAATTGCGAGCGAATTGTGAACCCATAGGCTTAATGATTTCGATGGCATATTGATTGTGTACTGTAGTCATCGTACAGAGCAATGCCACGGGTTACACGATTTATTTTGAAATACGATTAACTGATCGCTTATACAAAGCGATTTCATTTGGGTTAGATTGTGTATTAAACATTTCAAATCATAATGATGTTTCATAATCATAATAATGTTTGGTTCGGTCATCAGAAAGTGGTTTCAGGAAATGGACCGTAATAGAAATTTCGGATAAATTTCGGTATAGTCCCTGCCCCAAATACGCACATAATAACACCAGTAATAACTATCGGAATTTACCCTTTTTCATTTTTTTTTGTTTTTGTTTAACCTAACAATGTAATGTGTTTGGTTTGGCTGCTCCTAACGCCAGGCAATCACTGCCAGCTAACGAGCCGATAGGAGAAGCCCACTTTCTCAGAGTGTATTTGCTGGGGCAGGAACCACTGAATATAACGAAGTATACGCGTACACTCGAATATGTTGTTATTTGGTATTGGTATTAAAGGTTATTTCTGTAAATTTCATCATTTACTTTGTATTTCGATTTGGTTAAACTCAAAGTGAGCAAATTTGGAAACATGATTGTAATTTCTAAAGAAATTTAATATTGTGTTTATTTTGAGTGGCACAGGTAGTTTAATAGATTTAACCTATTTTTCGTTATGAATTTTGATGACCATACAAATTGTAGTTCGCCACGAAATTCACGAATCTGCGTACTCCGTAATCAATCTGAATTTAACCCACTGAAAATCGAATTTAAAATATTTGGAGTGGAAAGCACTGATAGGAAAATCCCTTTACCGTATATAAAGTACATGTACAGTACTTCAAATATTCTAATCAGAGTTGCGTCTTTGTATTAATATAATGAATGCCCTCGCATACAACGTTCATCAGTTATTCAAAATCGAGAAATAAATAAGCAAAGCTTCGCCTTTATGAAAACAAAATACAAATTTCGTATCAACATTAATGATATCTGAGTACAGTACTTTGTATAGCTTTTATAATTAAAAGAAATTGAGAATTATTTTCAGACCAGAGTTTAGGTTTCATTGAATGTTGCGAACGAGCTGTTATCATGGAAGCTTTTATTTATAATTAATGAGTATAATGAATTCAAACACAATGACTATAAACATTGAAATTGCTGTCGAGCAAATGTTCTTTTAATTTCATGTATCTCGAGGGTTTATTTTTTGTCCTTAATGGCGCAAAACAATTTGAGGGCGCGGAATTATTGATCGCTTAGAACTATTTCGTCGCAAAATAGTTTTTTTTGGGATAATTGAGTTATAAGTGCTTTTGATGCGTGCTAAAACATAGGGTTGTAAAGAAAATGCAGTCATGTAGTTGTTACAATTTCTTCAGGGTTTATACAGAACTTGGGAATCTTGAGAAACCTGGGAAAGTTAGAGAAATTTTGTAAATTTTTGTACACGTCAGGGGATTCCCTAACTTTTAATAATAATTTCCGTGCAGAAGGTGTTTAATATATCGATTATGCCATATACCTTGGTCTTTAGTTCTCGACATTGTTGAAATTTGCCAAATTAAAATAAATTTCCAGCAACTGCTTACTCGATATTAAAAATCTAAATTAAAAAAGCGACTTCCTAGATGTCGTGTATAATAAAATTACAGTAATTACAGTATATCCTCGTAATCGATGGCCATATTGATTAAAAATATTATTTATTTTTCAATGGTGGTTTTTTATATAGGCCGATGGGGAAACACTTAATGGCAGAGGAAAATAAAAAATATGACCTGAGAAACCAGGGAAAGTCAGGGGATTTATATGGCGAAAGCTGTGGGAACCCTGCATCTTGTAAAAATAATTAACAAACGTTTAAACCCTACTACAGACCAGTAAACAACCAAACAGAACGTGTACGTGTATTTCCAGTGGCAAGCTAGGAATTAAGTGCATTTCCTAAATATGCAATTTTTAATACTTAACCGTAATATCCAAATCCGACATGTATAACAAATTCAAAAATGTGGGAATTCCAAAACGAGCAACTTACATTGTAGAATGACAAATATACTGTAATTGAATCCTTCAATATAAAACTGTGGTAAAAAGTAAGGAAACATTCAATAAAAAATGAAGTCCTATATAGGTTTATAATGCGATTATTGCATTTGACGATCATATGGCTTTCCTTTTTAAATAACATTATATCTTTCATTTTATTTGCGCACGCTACGCAGATTTTTATCTGATAATATGATAAGATTAAGGTGACGCAATTGCATACCATTTCAGTTGACTTAAAATGTTCGATCACACCGCACCCTATTTTGCGGCTGTTGAAAAATGCAACTGAAAGTGGGTTTTGTTGAGTCAATTAATGGATACCTGTTTTAAAGTAAAGGTAATTTACATTCGTTTTCCTCAATATTATAACGAGAGTGCACTCAGAAAAGTTTCAAATATACCATACCGTACGTGTACGTATGAATTATACATATACGTGAAAATGCACTTTTGTGATAAGCTGTGGTTGGAAAGCAGATAAATGAGTTTCTGGAAATCAGCTTCTGGATTTCTGGAATTAATTTAAATACCGTATCGTTTTTTAAAAACATGGCTACAAGTCTTTCATTTTCATTTCTAAGATATACATGTACACGTAGCTTATGCAGGGTTTAAAGCAGACCACACGACATTTATCTTGTGACCGTTGGGTTGCGGTTTTGCTACCGATATGCAGTACAAGATTATAATTTATTTTTAATATAAATGTATTATAATTTAAAAGAAGTCGTAATTTAGTAAATCGATTCTACTTCCCAAATATAGCGGTACTTTTACTTCTTCAAAGAAAATGACTTCAACTCTATCGTGAGATTGTATTTCTACGAATGTGTTGTTTACTACTGGTTGTTTACCCTCTTTCACGATTCTGATATTGACTTACGTAATAAATATTCTGCCAAATCTGATCTAAAAAGATGAAATCAGCTTTCTCGTTAACTTTTCGTCTGGTGACATTGAAAAATTACTAATGTGAGACATTTGAAACGTAAGACTATTAATCGACTGGAATATAACGTATAATACTGCAGAAGCAGGTTTGTTATTTTAGAAAATATTTGAGTACTGTAACATGTGAGCAATTTCACGAAGCATTGTGTTAAAATTCGAGAAATTTGTTCACTCGCAATAAAATGTCAGATTTGCATTATGTTTGACGAACATGTACATCAGAACAAATTTCATATTTTAGAACAATATACTGTAGCTCGGTTAGCAATGATGAAATTATGATTATTTATGAGCCATGCCTTTGTTCTCTTTACAGATATTTATGTAAAAAGCATAATTTAGAGACGCTCGGTGCAAAATGACGGATTATATTACAAGACTTTTCAGCAGGTTTCATGCAATATTTCGTATTAATAAAGGGATAAATGGGATATCAAATGATGACTTGCCAGTTACTAAACATGAAGAATTACCAGCGACAATCGAAGAAGAAGTTCCCTCAATTCCGAGCACAAATCCACCTGAGGGTTCAATATCATCACTTCCTAGAAACAGAAGGAGTAAGTTCAAATTTACATGCACCTCAGTAATATTGATAACTAGCAAGAATTACATGTAGCTATTGACGTCGAACATGTGATTTCAAAAAAAGGCACACCGACTGTCTGAATTAGCATAAATTTATTAAAATATGTGCGAGTCTAAACTATCAACTTGAAAAGCAGTCATTTATTTTATTTATTAAGGATTATTAAGGCGGTCGTTCATATCTAACCTCACAAGTACCATAAACAAACCACTGATACAGTATGAGATCATGCCAGATTAATTCCTTGTAATCTCATATTTCGCTGAATTGTCACGTCATTTGAAGATAACAGTTCGGCGGTGTATTACAGAAGTAATTTCGTTTTAAAAATATTTGTGATAACAGCAATTTTCCAACTAAAAATTGTGTTCCATAGTAAATATACATATAATTAGAAAGCCAATTCAATATCATGTCTGGTTTTGATATAGTGTATACTGTATGTACGTGTACATTGATTATGTATTGTTTTCGTGGTTATTTTTCTTACTGTATTTATATTTTTTTATCAGATAAACACAGCAATGTGTACAATTACTTGCACAAGCACCGGCTTTTCATCATTGCCGTGATATTAGCCATTTTGCTGGCATTAGTTTTACCAATTGGGATTTCATCACTAATTGAGGTTTACGTGGAACCGAAACAATATACATGCATCGTTGATGCCAAGCAAAGGTGAGTGACTGGTTTTGTTGATTAAATTAACTCTAATAACCGCAATTTCGAAAGAACGATATATCCCCCTTCAGTCACAACAGTATTGGCAACAGCCTATAATATGAGAGACACACAGGTTTTCAAGAGACCTGAAGGGGTCAAAGCCACCTTTTATCAATTACGAAATAAACTCACGAAATTGCTCTGTTGTTTTCAGTTTAATTGTGTTTCTCGTTGTTCAGTCTTATGTCTCTGCAAGTCCTCGTCTACATTCGCTGGCAGCATTTATGGTTTCCAGATACACATGAAGTGCTGGCCGTTTGGAAAACCTGTAAAAGTCACGGAATTATATATACATGTAACGTCTGAAAATTTGTTGTGACACAACCAGCAATAGAAATGCTGAATTTGCTTTCAATTGTTTTTCAAAAATTACGCATACGCTGTTTCCACCGTCATTAATATTTCTTATGAAGAATCCCCTAAAATGCTCAATTTGGTGAACTGGTTTTTCAAAAAAATATATATATATGTATATATTTTCCCATTTTTTATCCCATTATATATAATTATATATATATACACCAACAAAAGCACCTAAAATCCATTATTTCTGTTTTTAGTGTTGACTAAAGCATTGCTGTCATAATTCAAAAAATATATCTAAAAAGAAGAAAAATGAGTCCATAAAATGCTGTATTTGGAATCTATTGATTTCAACAAAAAAATCCTCAATGTTCCAGTCGTTATTAATATTTCAGAAAAGCATTTTAAGGAAAATACACTAAGAATCCATTATTTCTAGGTAATTTTTTTTACAAAAATGTAGCCTACTGCATCCCATGAATTATTAATATTAATATATTTTCGTGATCTACACTGTAGTTTTTCAAAAATTTTCGCCATATGGCATTTGAAATGGGACATTCATTTCCCATCTCATCTGGGTGTTTTGCCAGCTCTTCCCGGTCTTGTTCTTAATAATTTTTTTTTCAATACATTACATTCTTGAAAATAGCCTAAATACAGCTTGCAAAGGAATTAATGACTACCATGTTTTAAAATGCGGTGGACTAAACACCTTAAAAAGCGTTAGTTTTAAATTGTCTGGAAATTTTTCAAAAAGTGTCTTAAAAACCTGGAAAAGTTTAATTGAAGATCCGGCCAGTCAACCTGTGCTTTAATTTGTCAGGAACTTTTCTAAAAAATACCTGGAAAACTTGGAAAATTCAGGGGGAATTTGATTCAAGATATCAGTTCTCATCTACAGTGTATGCGGCTTGTCGATTACATAATATTTACATTTGATTTACATGTACAGTAGATGCTAGTTGCTCGTCCTTTCCGTTGGAAATTCGCTTGCTCGAGCAAGCATGGTGTTGATCAACTTTCAGACCCTGGAAGGATTTTTTCAATTAGCACGTTAATTGATGCCTATGCAAATCACGTAACTTTATTTGTCTGACCTTTCTCCCCTAAGGATACCATGCATATCGGGCGGAGTCAATGCCAGCCAAAGTGCTTGCTACAAGGCCGGATGCTGCTACGACAACTCGACGCAGACAGTGAACGGAGTCCAGACACCGTTTTGCTTCCACAGCTATCCTTCCCAGCACGATTATTCCATCAGCGACATCAGTGGCGACATGGACCTAATGCAAATTCAATTCGACCTGAAGCCGAGGAGCGAAAGCCTGCAGGCCATGAACAAAAGCTCGCTGAACGCCAGGTTTCTCTTGAACGTCATCAGCGAAGACTACGTGAGGATAAGGGGGACCATCCACGATTCCCGATACGATGGCAACGTCACCCTCCTGTGGGTGGACGTGCCCCCGGGTCACGTCACCGAGCCCATTTACGGAGTTGTCCACTCCAAGAAGGACGAGCCGTTTACGTTGGCCATTGTAAGGCTGGCAGACAACGTTACCATCGTTGCCATGGATGCGGGGCCCTTGAGCATGACGGCTGACTATGTGGAGTTTAACATCAAGACCCCGTCCACCAACGTTTACGGCTTGGGCGAGGGTGCCCACCGGACCCTGAAGCGGAGCATGGATTTTGAGACCTGGAGGCTCTTTGCGAGGTCTGGCCTGACCACCACCAACAATAGGGCCTACTACGGGGTGCACCCCTTCTACCTCTGCATCGAGGATTCTGGCGCTGCCCATGGCGTCCTATTGGGCCTGAGCCAGCCCTCCGAAGTGGCCCTGCAGCCCGGTCCATCCGTCTCCTTCCGGACATCTGGAGGCTTGGTCGAGCTGCACGTCTTTGCCGGACCAACGCCGAAAGATGTCATCCGGCAGTTGACGACCCTTGTTGGTAGGCCCTTTTTCCCGCCCTACTGGGCCCTAGGTTACCACACTTGCCGGGACTCCGGCAACGTCACCATCGCCGACGAGGTCATCTCGGCCATGGTTGCTGCCGGCATCCCACACGAGTCCGACTGCGGCGATGGCCTCCTGCTCAAGACCTTGGGGCTGCCCAGCGACCAGAAGGTCTTGACCGATCTGGCGTCCATCAGCAGCCGCCTGGCGTCCAGCAACCGCAAGCTGGTGCTCTACCAAGGACCTCAGGTCTTGAACGGCACGTCGACGTCCAAGCGCAAGAACCCGGCCTTCGACTCTGGCATCTCCGAGCACAGCTTCATCAACAGAACCAAGTCCAGCTTGTACGTGGGGCAAATGGATGGCAACGCCGTGGTCTACCCGGACATGTTCGGCCCGAACACGACCACCTGGCTGATCCAGCAGTTCGCCAACATGCACCGGGACTTCGTAGACTACGGCATCGTCTACGGCGGCATGTTTCTGGTGGACAACACCCCGCTGGACTCGAACAACAAGACCAAGAATCCGTGTCCATCGGAGACCAGCCTGCCGCCGGTCTCCCGGTACATCATCGACTACTACAAGGAGGCCAACGACACCATATGCCTGTCGGCCCTGGAGATTGACGGCAGCCTGCACTATGCAAGACACAACCTCTACGGCATCAGCCACGTACGTGAGGTCAGCAACGCCATCAACGCCACCACTGACATTGGCTCTGACCGCTTGTTGATGTCCAGCATGTCCACCTTTAGCGGCGGAGGTCAGTACAGCGGGCACTGGGGAGGTGAGTACGACACTTCTTGGGTTGCCCTCAACGCTTCCATCGTCCAACTTCTGGAGTTTGGCCTGTATGGCATGCCGCTGACCGGTGCGCCTATCTGCGGCTACCGCGGCAAGGTCCCCGAGGAAGATCTGTGCTGGAGGTGGATGCAGATGGGGGCCTTCTACCCACTGGCCTTCACGTACTACGGCAAGGGGGAGCGGCCAAGAGAGCCTGTATTTTTCGAAAAGTCCTTCCAGACAATGACCAAAGATGCTCTCAACCTCCGCTACTCCCTACTGCCGTACTTCTACACTCAGTTCGCCAGCGCCCATCTCTACGGCGACCCCGTGGTGAGGCCAATGTTCTACGAGTTCCCCAACGACCCCAAGGTGCGTGCCCTGGAGAACCAGTTTCTGTGGGGCTCTGGCCTCCTGGTTGTCCCCACCTTAAATCCCACCTATGCCGTGGGCTACTTCCCGCACGGCTACTGGTACGAGTACCTCACCCACAGGTGCATCAACAGCAGCCGCAATGGCACCTACCACAACTTGGTGGCCTCCCGACACTTGCCGGGTATCTACATCAGAGGAGGATCGGTCATCGTCACCCAGGCCCCGGCTATGACCACTGTCCAGACCCGCATGAACAACCACACCATTCTGGTGGCCTTGGACCAGGATGCTGCCAATGTTTCCGTGAGTGCCTCTGGAGAGCTGTACCTCGATGATGGCAGGACATCAGACTCCCCGGTCATGCAGGTGATGTTTCGAGTGTCCAATAACACGTTCGAGTCGTACGCCGTGCGCTACGACGATGGCTTTGACCAGCTGACCAACATTTCGACCATCGTCGGCTATGTGTCCATCATGGGCGTGCCAAGTGAGCCAATTGACGTCAGCGTGAATTGGAACGACCTACTACCGGGGACCTTTCAGTACAATTCGCAGGCAAAAAGCATGTTGGTTGACGTGCATGAGTACAACTACGACATGAAGAACAACTTCACGATATCATGGCAGTTGGTCTAATTAACTGCATGGACAAGGGCCTAACGTGGCCGAATGGCACGCAATGCGTAATTTATTCTTGTTAAAGTTCTTGTAGCATTTGCCTAATGTACATAACCCGAGTAAATCAGGCTGCCAGCATAAATAACAGTTAGGTTCTGATAACTTATCACATACCTTAAGTTATCAGTCATCTAATTTTTGTGAATTTATTTAATCACAATCTTGATTCTGGTTATTACTATTCTGCTACATTACTTCTGCAAAGAGATTAACTTCAAGGTGATAGTCGATCAATCCAAACATGATATTATATAAATAAGTAATTGTTATGACGATAACTGTTTGTTAACGTTATTACCTTTTTCGCTGATTGATCGGTCCTCTTTATGCAATTTATTATTCATTTTCTAAAAGTATTTATTCGCATGTATGTCGATTTTGTCCATGGTATGCAATGAAGAATTTAATTTTCTTGATATTTACGGAGGTTCGTCAAACAGATTAAAGTGAAGTATAAACTTCGGTATGGTGCCTGCCCCAAATGTGCACATAATATTCATATTTCAACTCTACTTGTTTAGTATACAAGAATGACACCTGTCCTAGATGTCGGAATTTATCCCTTTGTGTTTATTTTTGCGTTTAATCTGAAAATTTTATTTCAGATTTAGCTGCCCCTAACCGCCAGGCAATCACTGCCAGCCGATGAGCCATTAGGAGAAACCCACTTGTTAATTTCTAGAAAATTCTAACTAGCAAAATATAAGATGACGAAAACATTCAGGTAAAAATAGCATGTTGTATTCGTAAATACATGTAAGTGTATTTGCTTATCCATGGGTTTAGGTACAAACTGCAGTCTGGAGCATTTTAATTATCTTTGAAGCAGATCAATACCCACTTTAAATTGCCTTGAATTAAAATGAAACATAATTAGCATACGTAAAGGATAGTTTGCAGAATCTTTAATTTCTAATTAAAGATCTTGATCTTGTTCATTCATTCCTATTCATGCTTCCTTTGAAAACCATATTGACTCCTGTCTAATGAAGGGTGTAGTAATTAACGGCGATGCTTAATTACCCCATACGATATTTACATAGCACGAAAACACGAAGAGTATGTCGGCTGGTTTTCAACTATGAAAATAACCGAACTTCTATAGGGTGAAGATAAATTGACTGCATCTGCAACTCTTCATTAAAAACTTAATAATATTAATTATCAAGTCCTTGACTGGGTAATGATAATATCACCATAGATACAGTATTTTCAGATTGTTACCATCTCCTGCTTCATGTTTCATGTGATTACTGGTTATTTGGAAGTTTGTAATTTGACTTACTTAAATAACCTTGCGTTTTAATTTGGCTAAACTATGGTTTCTCATACTGTATCTGAAATATTGCTTTTTACAGGTTATGACAAATGATTATAAATAAATATAATGATATAGTTTGTCATTACAATAAGTCTTGTCAGATAAAACTACCATATATTATAATTTACAGGTGATAACGTGCATTTTATTTGAGATTTGCCATCATTAATGCAACTGTGGCGGCTATCTTGGGTCAAAAGGGAATGTATGTCATACCATACATAAAAAGAAACTTATTACAAAAGTTGTATTTTATTTATAATATTTTACACAAATAATTGGAATGAACATAACATTAATTAAACCCCAGTTCAACTTATCACCAAAATAAAACACTGAGGGCCATTGCTACACAGCAAACTGCAACATACGGACTTTTCCTTTCACCTATAATTAATTAAAAATGAAAATATATTAGGAGTACATTGACCTTTGATACACCACTTGAGTCCCATGGGTTTCAACTTATTTCACTGATAACTTTCCAAACAGATTATACCCACCTATTCTAGCACATTTCCAGAACGTTCCCAGCATTCTGTAAATATAAAATTGTTTTAGCATGGTCTTACTCTCAAGTCAATTTATTATAAATTTGATGAGCTAATGTACAATGACCAAGAGATTGCGCTGTCAGGTCAGTTCATCCCTCGTAAATGTCACTCTGATTATAATCGTGAATTATATTTGTAAAACAATTATTATTTTGCTGTAGGTCATATGTGACCAAACGTCACATTTTATTATATTAGACTAGAACATCACAGACAGCAGAGAAAACTTTGGGACTGAATGAGATTGAACCCCAATAATTTGTAGGCCATATCAACAAGATAAACTGAAGCATTTTGCATTGGCAATACAATCTGCCAATTTTTATCATAGCTTACCTTTAGTGTAAAATGCTTTTGCAAAATGATAACTCACCCTTGCTTATTGCGGTCGAGTAATGTCGGAGCGAGGGAACGAATATAAGCACACGTACAGATCAGAAGAAGAACTACCGTCAACAGGCTTTGGAAGTTAAATAAGGCAGACTGTAATGATACATTTGAATACTATAACATGATCATGCCATTGAAGTAATGATATACACTCTACAAGAAGAGTGTGAGCTACTCTGTATAAATGGAATTAGAGGAGAAGAATAGGGCCTTGTTTAGAGAAACTATATTTTTGTATGCCAGAAAACAGCCAAGACCGCTGATCCAAGAATCTCTCACGTAACATCTGTAGCATCAATATACCAATTAATCAACATTCACCCTACTTGTGATATGCCAACAGGCCATGCACTTTTAAATCACGAGCCCAGAAAAAACAGTATATGCAAGAATGTATTAGCAATGATACAAAATAATTTACCATTTCTCATAAAGGATAAACGTTGTAAACATAAACAATTGCACCACATCAGCCCGCAAACAACTTTCAATTAGCACAACCACTACGACGAAACTTCAATAGAGAAGACGACAGACATCCATTTTACACCATGTACACTTCCTAGACCAGCACAGATGTAGTCATGTAGGCAATTTCCATTGGGTGGTGATAGTCTGCATAGGTGGCCTCGTTGACACACTAAGCTCATCTATAAATCACGTATTCATAAAATCAAGGCCAAATGAAATGCAATGGATCCAAAGTATGTGTGTCTCCAGCGACACCTACAATTTAGGCTACCGTTATTTTCCTCAACGGGCTAGTTAGTTTTCCTCCAACTTGTTTTTCTGGGCTGGGCAGTAATGACGCTTCAGCCGCAGCATCTTTAAATCTTTTTCATTTTTAGACACGTGCGGGAGTGAAAATCTCTAATTTGGTCATGGCGGCTTTTCTAACAAAAGCCTTTCGTTGTGTGTCTCTTACCAAGTCGCAAAGGCTAAGCAGTTCTAGGATTGTTACAGTGCTATGTAAGTTAATGTATGACATTGCCGATGCTTCGAATGAATTACGTGACCTGAACTTTATGGAGCTCAGTTCATAGGCCTCAAAATGATGATGTCTTTTTGTGACATCCTCATTATACTACAAGTTGTAGTGTCAGACATAATAATCCGACCCACTTTCTGTATAATCTACTGGCGCTGCCATGTATTGTATCTTCAGCTCACGTATTCGAATGAAGCTAGGCAAATTAACATTGATGTATGGGATCTGTTTAATAGGCCTACATGTAGACCTACTGTACTCTTAATGTTTTGCAGTTCAAAGAAACATCTACGGAGATAACTATCTATCCATTGATGGCTTTTTGCAGCACAGAGAGAGAGTTATGGCACAGTTTCATGACACGAAAGGTAAAATCAACTTGAGCTAAGCAACTTTTTGCATTGTTTACTGTGGGTTGTTGATTCAAGAATATCATCTGCCCCTGGGTTTTGTGTTGGGTTTAATTTATTGTACAACAACAGTAAATGAACAAATGTAAGTCTGAATCAATTGTTAGTATGCTTAAATTGGATATCATATATTGTTATTTTTCTACCAATTCCATAATGATATTGCACATTAATTTTTGATGATGTGCTGTACTGAACAAGGTCCCCACTTTGAAGAATTATCTTGAAATTTAAGCAGATGTGAATGCTATCTTCGGCGAAACATCTACAGAGATAATTATCTATCCATTGATGGCTTTTTGAATGATATTTAGGATGTTATTAGGATATTAATAGTGCTGGTTCGTAGGAAGGCTGGTTTCGTGACATTCAAAACCAAGTTCTGATTCCATCAATCGATTGTCTACGATTATGTTGGTGAATTTACATGCACTGATACATTTTTCTTTGCAGATAAATTTACTAATAAGATGAAGGAATATGTTTCAGCTGACAAAGCTGGCATGATTTTTACTGAAGATCTCAAACATATGATTCACCTAGCCGAAAATAAGCCTGAAGATCTTGATCTCTTATTTCACATGATGAAAAAGTAAATTTTGTTTTTATTTCAAACGTTATTTGTAAACGATTAGATAGACGTGCACAACACTTTGCAGTATAATGATTAACAACATAATAAGATGCTTTCATTTAAGTGCTGTTTAAATCATTGCATTCATTTCACCTTCCCCTAAGTTTTTTGTTTAATTTTCGTGAAGCTATATTATGTTTATGATTTATATGATGGAACATTTTTCCTTAGGTTCAACACTCAAAGTACTGAATTTAGATTTAGTCGTTATGTATTTGGCCCTGTTGTAATGCGATTACTTCATCATCTAAGAAATCATGAACTGGCTTATCAACTTTTGATAGATGATGTAAGTGGCGTTGCTTCATTCTGAAAACTTCTTGGCTGGAACGCATTTTGTAACGATAAATTTATGTCTATTTTCCTCGTCTTAATAGGAAATGGCTGTATTTTTTGATCAAATCATCTCCTTCACAATTGCAATGGATTTGTTGTTCAAAAGTGGGAAACACCAGGAAGTCTTAGATTTATTTGAAGTTGTGCTTCGTAGACATATTGTAAGCAGATTCCCACGTGACCCTTTGGTGCTGGTCCTAGCATCCTGCTATAAATTGGTACGTTTTATTTAATTATTAATGTATGTTATAGTCTTTCTGGATCGTTCTTTACCAAAATAAGAAACTTTTGTTTTTAAGAATACGCCAGAAGCTTTTAAATTGGCAACTCAGTATCTGCAACAGGCAAAAGAAGCTGATGCCATTGTCTTGCGTAAGGCAGTGACTTTTGCTGCAGCATTAGCAATCAAACAGGTAATTGAATTTAATGTTTGATTGTCTTAAGACCTGCGTCCTATGCATTGCCTAATACATGCTTATCGAAACTTTTTAGAATAACCCAACACAAGCATTGGAAATCTTGACCATGACCATGCAGTTTCATTATTTCACTGTGAAAAATCTAAAGGTATGTCTACAATTTTAAGCAAATATCATTACCGAAATGGCCCATCTTGGATATTAATCTGTGCTAGACACATTTAGATCTCTGCTGTGAAAAAATGTTATCATAATTTATAGGGCAACTACAGCGATGTTCAGCTACTACGTACTTGTATACCATATCATAGTACTCAAGTCACTTCCATTCAATATAAGGGATGGTTAATTGAACTCAAGAAATTCAGCTATTGACTATTATAAGTGTTTTAGTACGTAGTGGTTGACTACAGGATGGTGACTGACTTTTGATGCAGTTATCCCTAGAACGTCTTAACTAATTGACGAGACTCTTGCAATGAGAAATATCTAGATTTGACTAGGCATTTAAGGTTTTTTATGGATACAAATATATTTTACAGATCATAGCTTTGGTGCATGTGGATCGCATAGAAGATGCTCTGAGGATTTTGAAAAGTTCAGTAGAACGCGACTTTCCTAGCACACAGAAAAGATCAGTAGAGTTTTGTGATGAAACCGTGAGTTGCTTAAATAATGTATCTTCGAATATTTTGTTTAAAATCTTATCCTGTCACCTCTGATGTTATCATGAAACTGTACACATCCAAAATGCAAATTGTGTGTGTGACATTTTCAATTATTCTATACAATGCGTATGTTTTTAAACACACAAGGAGAAAAACTTCATTGTTGTTTTCACTTGTTTTTCAGTTATCCATTGTGAAAGAAGCTATTAATGTATCTGGAAACAAAGAGCATTCCTTGATATTTCAACGACTTGAGCAAGCATTGCGCGAAATGAATGTTGTGTCAAAGGAGACTTTGGATGCATCGATTTGTTCCCCGATATTGGAGAAACCCTTGCCAAAACAGGATTCTAGAGCGGTTGGATTTGAATCCAAGTTCTTTTTATCTGGACGTGAACGAGAGCAGATTCGTCCACGAGAGCGGCAGAATTATGGAATGAGACCTCGTCATGGATTGTTAGACTCTGAAGATTAAGATTCACAATACAGGTACTTTAGCGTTAAAACATATTGTAAGAAGCATGTCACTTTTGAAAGCGAAAATTTAAGCCAATGAATTGTCAACATATCTTTTAAACCTGTCGTCATTACCAATGAAAAATATGACGACTCAATCCCAGTTTTAACAGAAATGGAATTTTTTTTCCAAATATGGCAAGGAGGATTATGAAAAAAAAATCCTAATTCCAGTACGAATATGTCTGTGGTGAAACCCCCGTGCATTCAAATGCATGTGAAATGCCACTCTGGCAATATTCTAATGTCAAATGACCTTGGGCATATGATTTTCCCAGTAATCCATATACCCAATTTCTTGTTAACCAGGCAAGTGATATTATCATCCTGTCACTATAGCTAACCTTAGCTGCATGCAAACTGCACGGCAGTACTAGCATCCTGAATTTCGCTAACCTGTGTATTTTAGAAAAGAAAAACTCCTGAATAATGTCACGCAATCAATTAAATTGAAAATTTATTCAAACCATAACATGATTGTCATGGACTGGTAAAAACTGGGTAATTTTGGTAAAAAGGATTCCATATTCAAATGCACAACAATATCTATTTCGATCAAAGGATTTTGTATTGAATGATTATTCCGCAGCATCATCCTTGCTGACAGCAAATGGTTTATCGACCACAATGTGGCCACAGTCTGCAATTACAACATCTTTATTGGGGCGATCTCTGGAATCTGTTGGAGTCTGCTCAATTTTTCGAATGACACTCTGAAATTGAAGATGTTAATACATTAATACATAAATAACCCCATTCCTGTAAACAGCAGTTAATTGCATTTAGACACAGATTTCAAGCTTACCATTCCTTCCAGAATTTTCCCAAAGACCACGTGTCTACCATCCAGCCATGGGGTTTTCTTTACAGTAATGAAAAACTGGGACCCATTGGTATCTTTTCCTGCGTTAGCCATAGATAGCCAGCCTGAACCATAATGCTTCAGCTTGAAGTTCTCGTCTGCAAATCGCTCGCCGTAGATACTCCGTCCTCCTGTGCCATCTTTATTAGTAAAATCGCCACCCTGGATCATAAAGTCCTTGATAACTCGATGAAAAATGCTCCCTTTGAATCCAACCAGCTTTCCATCCTTGCTTTCCTGTATCATTTTAAGAAAAATGCATTTTTTTTCATTATAAAGTAAACCCACGTGGCCAACGAGGTAATCTTCATTCGTTTCTGGCTTACCTCTGTAAGATGCTTTGAGGCTAATTGAGCAAAGTTTTCGGTAGTTTTCGGCACTGTTTTACCAAAAAGACCAATTACTACCCTTCCGGCCTTCTCTCCGCCTATTTCGATGTCAAACCAAACCTTTGCAGAGAATAAACAATAGAAATTTTAAGTACACGTCATCTTTTTGTTTTCGCATCAACTACCCAATGCATTTAAATTTAGCAAGCTTTATAAATGTAGTAAACTGCATTTTACCTTATCTGTCACTTTAGGCCCCTTCTTTTGTTCTTCAGCTAACACATTTGAAACTACTAGCAAAGAAATAATGAGCAAACCCAATCGTAAAGGCGCCATGATTATATCTACAGCTCGCAGACGCCAGACAGGTTTAATGATTAAAGGACACGCTGCACTAAACGTTTACGCGCATGTTTAAGGGCCATCCATAAATCACCTGTCCCTGTACAATCGGTAAAACCGAACCTCCACTTTCTAAAAAAACTGTCAGCCCTCTATGCTTTCTATGAGAAATCCCCACCTCCAAAATCACGCGTGTATTGCCAAACAAATGAACCATTATCAATATCATCTCTCATCCCCTCTGTCGATGCACGTAATTAATGGATAGCCCCTTTATATTTGGCTGTGCCGTACCAGCTGAGGTCAAAGTTTGCCCTTCAGCCGACACGAAGTAAGCCGAAAGCCGATGCATGTTATGCCTTCAGCCAATTAGATTGTACCATGTAAGCGTGACGTCACTATGGAAGTCCTTTGGGATTCGATGGGGGATTCTATTGGCCAATTTGGCCATTCACTTTTAGCGCGTTGAATTGGGTGTTTCTGGGCGTCCTTAATTTCTCTCTTATTGGCTTCAAAAGTGAACCAAAAGCTGTTTATCATAATCTTATCGACTGTTATTTTTTCAATTAATATGAAGAAAAGTCCGAAACCGTGACTTGGTCATCTTATAAATCCTATGACAATGTATTGGCCAATGAGGACCGTGTGCTTTACTGCGGTTATCATAATGAGAACAAATAAGCGAGGGAATAATTTAGGGAAGATGGAAAACTGGTTATCCGCAGCGTTGTAATGAAAAAAAAAATCAAAATGATAATGAAAAATACCGTTGTTATAATTTCAAACTGGAATTACAGGTAAAGGCTATGTTGTGTTGTGCGCTTTACTGAGTTTAGACAATGCAAAGCAAATAGATATTATAATTTAGACCGATATGTTTGAATATGACGTCCTTCATCTTCCTTTATTGCGATTAAAAAACCTGTAAAAATGTTTAAAAAACATCGTTACCACGAACAAGAAATACAATAAACTGTTCAGTTAACAAAATAGTCATTACTTCAATTTTTCTTTTCATGTATACATGTATTTCCCTGATGGCTGGAAAATTTCGAAAACATTTATTTTCTGGCGGGATTCCTCATCTCTCCATCACTCGAGAGATGGAGCCCGCCAGTTTCCGTAGTTTCGATCGCAGCGCCGCCAGCTTCCCTTGCCCGAAATACGTGGGAGTGTCCACTCCGTGGAACGAGGTCATCGATGGAATGTTCGTTGAAGGTAATTTACCTTTCCCATCGAATCTCTTCTTCCCGCGAAAGCAAAGCATCAACGAGCTTGGTGGGACTCGGAGTCAGAGCGTTAACCCCGCCAAAAGTTTCGTTTCTCGGTTGCTAGATGGAGATGCTGAGCCGTGCGTCGTTCGAATGGAATCCGAAACGCAAATAGGGGTGCCGTCAGCGGCGACAGTTATCTGACCTTCGACGATTTTTCACAATAATTCGCGAATTGAAGGTGGACGCTGGCTGGATATAGCGGGTAGTGATTTGGAAATTAGCTGTGGTTCGGTCGTTGATCGAGCGACTATGTGTTCTGCTGGCTCCCCATCCATTGGAGGGCAGACGGCCAGTGCTTGGGAAGAAGAGCATCAGCTGCAACGCCAGCAGCATCTCCTCCACATTAGCGCAAATGGAAATTCGAAATGCCAATGACGGCTAGTACGTTAGCAGCGCACTGAAAAACCATGGGCAGATTGAAAACGTTCGAACTGGTTTTCGACGCCGATCGCAATGTGTTTCACCCGGGACAGATCCTGACCGGGAAATGCGTGGTCGACCTGAAGGGGGACATGAAGATGAGATGCCTGCAGATTTTCATGCGGGGAGTCGCCAAAGTCCACTGGACGGAATCCAGGAGCACTGGGAATCGACTGGGGGCTTATACCGAACACTACAACGCCGAAATCGAGTATTTCATGAAACGTCAACTGCTGTTTGGATCAGGTAAGATTATGGTTACGTTAATTTTCTCTACACTCGCTCCCAGGTTCAGGTGGACATATGGATGCCAGTGTCACCCTAAAATCATCTTTGGGTTGAGGCCATGAGTGGGCAGTTACGTGTACTTCATAGGCAGGAATGCCTCACTGCCTGTCACGACTATATTTGAGCAATATTGCGAACATATTTGTCACTTTTGACTTCGTGTGCTCGTGCTGTGCGTGTTTGACGGCAGTGGTAAATGCATCCATGAGTCATGACAGTCAAAATACTGTTGTACATGTACAAACATGCAATAATGTGATAATGATATTAAATGTACATGTAGCTAACATTTGTACAAACTGTAGGTAACCCTTCAGCACCTTTGTTGTCAAAACTGTAGGTAACCCTTCAGCACCTTTGTTGTCAAAACTGTGTACTCTCTCTTGAGGAATTTTCAAATTTGCAAAATGTCAATAATTTATATTGATACACTGTAGGTGCAAGCGGGAAAATAGGGGTTTTGCGGGAATTTTCTCTTGTACGACAAATTTAAATACTTCCAAAAGAAATGTTTAAAATGTTAATAATTTATACTGTATATAAATAAGGCTTTTGTGGGAGTTATTTTCTTGTAGGGCAAATTTAAAATAATCCAAATAAAAATAAAAAAAATGTCAATCGCTCGTCACAGCAATCTTGCATTTTCCGTTTCGCGGAAAGCAGATAATTGCTCACTGACTCGAGTTTGACTAGCCTATCTCGAATACAATAATTTATTATTAATGGTGGTCGAGCGCTGGAACGACGCAAACTGATTTGCGAAATAAATACTGTATACTGTACATGTTCATGTAGCCAGTATGCTTTGCCTAAAGTTTATGCTGTAGTTACCCTTTAGCCCCTTTGTTGTCAAAACGCTTTCTATTACTGTCGACAATACCGAAGTCCTGTCGAAAATACCGAAGTCCTGTCGAAAATACCGAAGTCCTGTCGAAAATACCGAAGTCCTGTCGAAAGTACCGAAGTCCTGTCGAAAGTACCGAAGTCCTGTCGAAAGTACCGAAGTCCTGTCGAGAGTACCGAAGTCCTGTCGAGAGTACCGAAGTCCTGTCGAGAGTACCGAAGTCCTGTC
>JAQGAF010002746.1:0-20810 GCA_034687865.1 Kryphioiulus occultus
GGTTTGAAAAGGGTCAACTGCGAATTTGGCTAGCAATCAAAGACCACGGTATTCCCAACGTATTTTCAATAATGTATAGAAGTTAAACAAGTAGGCTCACTTACCATACGTGAAAACTGAAATGGGGTCTAGAGCAGCTTGTGTAGTTACCCCTGGGGTAGGGCCAGGCAAACTGGTCGCTGGGAACGTGGGTGAAATGGTGGTGGTGGAAGGGGTCGTACGGTTGCTTTTCAAACTGCAATCCGGACCGCTCCAAAATTCGTTACAGAAACAGGTATTGATGTTTGAACAAACCTGCAAAACAGCTTGAATCACTCAAGGTTTTTTGACAAGTGTCAGATGGGTCCACAGAATCTGGACACTGGCACTTACCCCATTGCCTGAGCAATCCAAAGCCACATTATTGGAAAGGCAACGGCCCAATTGTACAAAAAACTTGACGCTTACACATGTTTGATTAACGCAAATCTGGAAGTAGAAACGATTGTTGACGTGTTTCGAAGCGTGCACGAATATGCTTCGTATTATGCCATGCTAGAAATGTGCACAAAATACATGTATTTCAACTCTACTTTTCTAATACAGAAACATGACACCTGTACTATAGCTGCCATAATTTATCCCATTTTTGTATATTTTATAGTTCAAAAGTTATTTGTATATACATATAGGTATTATTATAATGTTTAGCATACTTCGTACCTGATGAAAGAAACATCGTTTGAATTAAAGAATACTGACTAAGGATATAGTTTCTCCATTCTATCCTCGTTATCATTTTCTTTTCATTTTTTGCGTTGTCTGTTTGCAAGGATTTACTTCTTTGAAATCGTATTTCACGGAAATGGACTTACATTCGAAAACTAGAATTCGAAAGTTCGAAACGTACTTGCATCTGGTACTTCGGGTCACGCGATGACCCAGAAAGCATTTCGCTTTAACAACTTCTCCATTCTCTTGAATAACACATTATGAATGGTTGTACTCGAAAGAGCATAGTTTTTTGTACACCTTATTCACTTTTTTCTAAACTAAACTAACCTAAAATGTATTTTTTTATTTAGCAACCCAACCGCCGGGCAATCACTGCAAGCCCACGAGTCGTTAGGAAAAGCCCCCTTTCAATGTCTACAGTGGGCAGGGCATATTCCGAAGTACAGCTGACATCACATGTACCGGTACATGTACTTACCTTGTTGTCCCCACATTTCGTTCCATCCTTAATCAATCCCATATTTGGTATGCTGCCTATGGTTCCAGTGGTTACCCTAGAAATTCATTACATAACCAAACGAGTGTGATAATACACTTTGAATGACCAGTTGCATCATTTTCGCCAAATAAAAACTCACTTGCACTCGAATTCCTCGCCTCCAATGGACACGATGGTCCTTGAAAATTTCTCCGACATGCCCTTAACGATGGGGATCCTGGAACCGCCTTTGCACTGCAGAGACCCACACAGGACGTTTCTGCAACAAAATTAGATCGAGTGATGGTCAGTTGGTGACAATATACAGTAGCAAAATACAGCTCTTACGTTTTGTCACATTTCCGATAGCTGCCATTGATGTCCATGCCACAATTCCCATTGAAACTGCCTTGCTCGTTGTACAGATCGAAGCACTTCTCAGAAGCAGTTTTTCCACCTGGAGGGCAAGGGTCATTCATCACAAACGAACATATTTATTGAATGTAATGCGTGATAGGGTTAAATGTTTGCCATTACCTCCCCAAATGTAATCGCACTGGTCGTCCCTGGTAGGGCAGGATCCCTTGAAGCAGTATCCCTTGCCATCCATGCAGCTATTGCCATTCTTCTTGTACGTGTCGGATGGACACTTACCCATTTTGCCATCGCAAAACTCAGGAATGTCACATTCAGTTTCCGAAGGGCGACATAAATGCCCTGTGGAACGGAGCTGAAACGTGCCAGAAATTTAGATATCTTGCAGTGTTGAAAAGAGATGTTCAAATTTTCAACAGCGGATAACTCACTTTGCATTTATCACAACACGGTCCAGTTGAACATTCTGCTTCGGCTTTCAGTTTGCAGGTTATGGGGTCGCAGCAGGGATCCTTAACAGGACACTCCTGTAATGTGGAAGATTGGTTAAAATAACTGCAACACGTGACATTTGTATACATGCAGTTGACTGTCTTACCAGCATTGTTCCACAGTCGCAATCCTCGCCCTTGTCCACAACTCCATTGCCACATGTTCGCAAATCTTCCAACTGCATGGACAAGAACCAACAATGACAATTTTCAACTTTCACAAGAGTATTTTATCCCCAAATCAGGAGCCTTCAAGACATCAATTATTGTTTCTCTTGCCTTGCTTCATTTTTACTTACCTGATTGGGCAAATTGAACAAACAGTTCCCATGTCCACTGCGCAGTGACGCCACAAAGTTTCTCAGACTACATGTTGAAAACCGATAGGGCTGCACAGTTTCTTGCGTGCTGCAGGAATTTAATAAAAATGAAAAAATATTTTATAGCGACTTTAAAACTTCAAATATTAAAGTACTCGTATGCCTCGAGTATAGTTTGCTTACACGATGGACTCGTCCATGATGCAGCCATGCCAGTCTGGACACTCGCATTCTGGTGATAAATAAGTCGTATCAGAAATCAGCAAAATGACTACAATTAACTCAGATTTAACAGAAGTTGTGTATCCACAAATAACCTTTGTAGCACAGTCAGACAAATTTGATAAAATGCGTTGGCAATGCTGGCAGAATTTGTTTTTTGTTATCAGATACCTTAATTCAACACAATGTATTGATTTCCAAATGTTAAACTATGCCTTTACTTAGGTAGGTTAATTAGGTTAAGTAACTGCATTCCTCAGAAATACGGTTGTAAAAACGTGTTTACGACCAGGGGTCAAACAATAACGTATCGTTAATAACTCGAGCTTAATAAAGCACTAACTTCTTTATTATTATTTTTGCTATTCGGGGCACATTCATTGAACATGTGGGTCAATGACGAATATACAATCAGAGTGAATACTTACTGCTGTCATCATGAACCATTCCCATGTTGTGCCCAATTGCATGAGCCATAGAAACAGCAACTAGGTGAGGCTCATAAATATTCATATCCTGAAAACAGAGTTAGACTACCATTAATTTTCTCAACTGAAATAAATAATGCGCTGTTGTGTTTCCATATTCAGCCTCAGGAAATAAACACCTTTATTTGAAAGACAAACTACGCAACTGCATGTACACGTATGTAAATTTCAGAATGCCGAAGAACGTCAAACAGAGAGAATCAAGATCGATTTTACCAAACAAATTTCACACATTCTGAACATAATTAATAGCCATAAATCTAAAAATAACATCTGGAAATGCCGTAAAAAGGTCCATAAAGGACTACAAATTCTGAAGGACTCATTTTAAAAAATTTACTTCACAATCGACAACGTTGGGGTATTCAGTATTAAATCAAGTATCGATAAAAAATTAACTAAAGGCAAACTTTTCCAAGTTTCCCAGGATAAATTTTCAATTATCCCATGATCTTCAGTTTTCCCATTCTTAAACTTGTATAATAAAGGAATTCACACGACATCAAAGTATTAATGCAGATTTAATTTGGATTTTTAATTAGGAGTACTCAGTTGCCCGGAATTTATTTTAATTTGGCAAATTTCGATACACGCCTCACTCGATATAAGGATTGAAATTATAATTGAGAGGATAGGAAATCCCCTGACTTTTTGAAAACATTTCAAAATTCCCCTGACTTTCCCAGGTTTTATATGATTCCCAGGTTCTGTGGGACCCCTGATTTATTGCAAATCTAATAAAAGTTGATGTTCTCAAAGTCAGTGATTGTAAACATGCATGCTGACTTCTGGTGAATAAACAAGGTTCAATGACGCGTGATCTTTAGCCTAAAAAGCTTGGAAGATAACCAATTCATGGTAATCCCTAGAATGAATAATGACACTGACTTCCGAAGAAATTCTCGTAACTGTAATTACCAAAAACCAATTTATTCGATTAATTACCCGATTTTTTTTCCAAATTCCCCGATTTTTAAATGTCGCCTGACTGAAACTGTTCCCAGAAGCTTCGTGTTTTTTTTTAATCTTTTAGCTAAAGTCTAACAGCTAGACATTGTTGGTCATAAACTCTGAGTGCACTCACCTTGCTTACGCCCACTGCCTTCGCAGTACAAATACTGTCAGGCACTGCCATTCCAGCTTCCCCGCCACGAAATTCCAGCCCACTGCAAAAGGATAATAGAGTGATTTTGGACTCCAGACATACCAAGGAGTAGATGAAAAAATCTGATGTATTTACGTTAATAGCTGGGTTGTATCTTTAGCGATTTTGTAAAGTTTACGTGAACAGTATTCCATGAAGCTTATTAATGCACTACGGACATCGCTGCTAACTACGATTTGATCCCCATCACCCCAAGTTTCCAAGTACACAATGGACACCCTAGTATTGAGAGCGATGAAATACTGAAATTGAAAAAATAAGAACTTGTTAGGATTGGATTTGTAAGGATATTCTAAAATGACCACATGTGACATGTATTGTCATCATGTGGAGTTAAGTAAATAGATATAATTTCGAGAAGTAACCATTTCTTGTGGACCTCAGTAAAAAATCAGATACTGTACTGTAATGTGATAGGCAGTGATGGATGAACTCGCAACGATGGCAATTACAGCATTTGGGACATTGCCAACTGGGAAATCATACAAATACAGAGTTCTTTAACCGCGTAGGCAAAATAGTTTCCAGCAGTTGAAAAAGCTGTTTTTTTTTTGTTAAAGTTGTTTTTGTCAAAGTTCTACAAGTCGCATGCAACGCAAGTAGGAGTAACGATCACTTCGTGAGTACATTTTCATCATTAATCTTGCTTAATCCGCCTAATATTCAAAATCATTAATTTATCTATCATGAATACCCGATATTTTCAATGCTTTTAATGGACGAGCTGTGGCGATGACTGTAATCTGTTTTTAGAAAAGTATCTTGTCAACAAGCCTTTCTTAAAATATTCCGTAGTGTATGCGGTTTTCCCCAGGGACATTACTAATTGCATTCCAATATTTTGCTAAACCGTGATATACATGTACATGTGCAAAATAAATCATGATAGCTTTACTCGTACTTAATGATACACCGTATATCAGCCTTTCATGCAAAGGAAAATTTCTTGATTCATCTGATGAACTAGAAAATTTTATGTGTCATTGAATGCATCGATTTTGGTTAAAATTGTCACTAATCGATTATGGCGAAGTCCAGAGCAAAGGTTTTCCATGTATCTATTCAAGTTTCACTCTTGGGAATAAACCTTCGTAATATAATCTGATACAATTTAAGCTGTCGCAAAGATATCAACGAGCATTTCGCTGGTCCAATTAATGAC
Source organism: Kryphioiulus occultus (assembly GCA_034687865.1). Taxonomy (NCBI): domain Eukaryota; kingdom Metazoa; phylum Arthropoda; class Diplopoda; order Julida; family Julidae; genus Kryphioiulus; species Kryphioiulus occultus. The sequence goes on from JAQGAF010002746.1 coordinate 5,416, forward strand.
ATTATAACCATGGAAAAATATATAGCCAGACATAACGTGATATAGTCAAGTAAATTTTGTGAGACTATCATTACAACCATGGAAAAATGTCGTTATAAAACCAGACATAACGTGATATAATCAAATAAATTTTGTGATACTATCATTACAAGAACGGAAAAATGTCGTTATAAAACCAGACATACCGTATAACATATTGTCAAGCACACATTTCAAGGCAAGAAATTTGCTAGGGTTCCCCCAGAAATGACATTGTCAACTTCCCTGAATTTTCCTGGTTTTAAAACAAATTTCCCAGACCACGCTGGTCATTGAGAATGCAAAAAATATGACATGTGCCATATGAAAATATGCCAGTGTGAGGAATGCTATAGTTATTGCTTATTATATATAAACAGGAGTAAGAACACAAATATTCACAAGTTATGTTAACCAATAACTAGCGATGCAAAATCTGTTATTGATTTGTTGAATTTCCCTGACGTTTTTCAGGCAGTTTCAATTTCATTGACTTTTTCAGGTTTTCCAAGTATGAGGAAACCCTGTACTTGATTTAGCGAAGGATTCCAAATATTGTCAAGTAAATTTTGCAAAGCATGACATTTGCTAGTTTATCGAAAATCTGCCACCTTGATGGCAGTGATGAATCATAATCCACCAATAATTTAAATTCATTGATCAATCGATATGCTTGTCATTGAAGGCACTTAACACACCCTAATATTACAAAATGGTCATCTACATTGTACTAGCTGGACTTGCTTGTTGCTTTCCTTGCAGGTTTTCCTGTTACTTTACATGTACATTCAAACAGCCATAACTGCCGATATGCATAAGAAAGAAATCCCAAAATTATTGCTAATTGTCCTGACATCGTCATGGGCGCTGACATCCCTGGTGACGGCTGGTTGTCCAAAGTCCTCAGAGGGTTCTGCATGCGGCATTTTCAAGGACCATGATATCATCAAGGTGCAATGTTGTGGCAGCAACTACTACCGATTATCTTCAGCGTTAAAACAGGTAAATATTCCTGTCTTCCGCTTGGACATTGAGGAATCCTCATCAGTACTGCCCACCAAGGTCATGACCTCAATTCGAGCAAAAGTTCTACGCGTGACAGGCAATCTTTCACGAATTGACCCTTCCACACTGCGGGACTTTGGACCCACCATCCAAATGCTGCTACTGGCCCACAATGACCTCACGAGGCTCTGGCAGGGTGCCTTTCTTGGGCTTGGCCAACTTGAAGTTCTGGATTTGTCTTGGAATCGTCTCATCTACCTGGACAATGGCCTTTTCGCCCAGCTTCCAAGCCTCTGGAAGCTGGACCTATCCAGGAACCACCTGAGCTACCTCCCCAGCGGGATATTCGGGGATCTGCCCTCCCTGACCTACCTCGACCTTTCCCACAACCAACTTGTGGACTTCAGCGACTGCTTCAACGCCTCGAGTACGGTGCAGGTCATCAACCTCGCTCACAACAACATTGTCTATCTGCATCCTTCTTTCGGCCAGGGCCTGACGACGTTAAAGATCCTCTCCTTGTCCAACAACAAGATGTCCGAGTTGATGAACTTTCACTTCAAGAACCTGCCCCATCTGGAGGCCCTGGATCTGTCGCATAATCAGATTTCCAGAATACAACCAGAATCCTTGCAGCCCTTGACCTTCCTGCAGGAATTGGACTTCTCCCACAATTTCCTGACCAGGGTACAAGTCAAAGCCCTGAATTCATCCATCTTCCTGAAGAAGATTGATTTGTCCAGCAACCTCCTCACGTTCATTACTCCTGGCACCTTCCATCACCAGTACTTCCTGGTTGAGCTTCTTCTGCACAACAACCACTTGACTCGTCTTGATCCAGAAGTATTTGCCAACATGTTCGTCCTTGAGCACTTGCGCCTGGACAACAACCAGATCACTGAACTGTCAAGCTCGCTGTTTCGTGACGTCACCAAGCTGGAAGTCTTGCAGCTGGCTAGCAACAACATCACACGTCTGTGGCCCAAAGTCTTTGAAACTCAAAGGATGTTGCGCAACTTGAACATCTCCAAAAATCAGTTATCGACAATAAGTCCAAGGCTGTTTCACCACATGGGCCAATTGCGCCACTTAGACGTGGGCCACAACAACATCTCCATTCTGGAAAGAACTAGCTTCGAGGGCCTGGAGCAGCTTAAGACCCTCGACTTACGGCACAACCAAATTGAGCTAATCAATGTTGGGGCCTTCGAGACGCTCGAAGAACTCGACACACTGATCATGAACCACAATCGTCTGAAGAAAGTGCCTCGGAGCACGATGCCGAAGAAGCTAAAGGCATTAAAAATATTGGGCTTGTCGGGTAGGTACTGTAAACAGCAAACCATGGTTTTGCCCCGATCCGCCATAGACACAATGAGAAAGTGGGCTTCTCCTTACAGCTCATAGGCTGGCAGTGATTGTCTGCGGTCAGGGGCAGGCAAAATAAAGAAATTGCATTTTTATATTTTCAATTAGGATAACTTAAGTTAGGATATACAAGAAGAAAAGCGAAAAAACATAAAAAGGATAAATTTCAACAGTTAGGATATGTGTCAATACATGATCAGTTCGAAATTCGCACACAATGTTTATTTCAACCCTACCTGTCCTAGCAAGCCGTCGCAATTTATCCTTTTATGTGAATTTAACGTTCTTTTTGTACCGATTTTTTGTTTAGCCCAACGTAAACTATCCGAAAATGTTATTTCTTTATTTAGCTCCCCCAAAAGCAGGCAATCACTGCCAGCCTACGAGGCATTAGGAGAAACCCACTTTCCCATCGTGTCCATGCTGGAGCAAAGCAGCAGCACATTCTGTAACATAGCCATTACTGGAAATGCAATGTTGCTGCATAAATAAACTTCATTCTTTTAAATGTTCCGTGACTGACTGAACCGTTAGAAGCCCATAAAACAATCCCAAATCCTCAAACTACCTAACGATTCTGACTCATTTTTGCATTGTACATTTTAGGCAATCCCTTGACCTGTGACTGCACCTGGTCATGGCTGACCCAGGGTGACACGAGCCACCTACACGTGTCCAATGCAATCTGCGACAGCCCTTCATATTTACGAGGTCAACGTGTGACGACGCTGGTGCCATTTCAGCTCAAGTGTTCCAAAAAGCAGGGCATCTGATAGGTTCATCAGCAAGACAGCAAATGCCAAAAGGCGAGTTTTATTGCCTGACCAGACTGTCCAACGAGCAGATTAAGTGGGCATTGGGCGAAAGGAAGAAATCTGACAGGGAATGTGCTCACCATGTCCACGATGTTGGCAACCTGAATGACGTCATGCACCACTTGTATTCGGTTGGTTGTGTTGCGTCTTTGGAACTGTAAACAAAGGAAAATACGCATGAATGTTGAGCCAAGACGATGGAGGAAAGTAATAAAGAAGAATGGATAGTTTCCACGTAATTTTACGAGGCTTTAAACACGGACAATAGAATATCAATTGGAAAAAAATATATTTTGTGCTGGGCGCTGCTCGCGCCATTTATCAACATGTTATTGCCATCGTTTGAAATAAAGAAACCATCAAAATAACTGGCTCAGAAATAAAGCGGTAATGATAGTTTGGAAATAAAAGCCAATCTCCGGGGCCCCACCAGTCGAAGAATGCCAATTGCCAATTGGCGTTTATATACCTGCGCCATATTGGCCGATTGGCAATTTGGGAAAGTCATGGCATCATGGCAGGAAAAATGAAAATGATAAATAATTTTCATAGAAGGTAATAACGGGGCAGGCAGGCAGGCAGTGAAAAAAGTCAAGGGGTCGATTTGGGCAGTAACTCATTCTTGCCCAATACTCGTGATGTCACTAGCACCAATAGGGAGAAGGGCTCTGTGACTTCACCCGAGTCAAACTTAAAGGTGACGACAGGTCGATGAACTCAATTTGAGAGCATTAGAAATGCCCGACTTGATTCCAATCACCGATAAATGGCTAATTGGGTTTGACGTCTTGTTATCTGGGGGCTAGATGTTTTGCCATGCAGGTTGAGACATGAGCTGCGTGATAATCGAAAACGAGGCTCTGTTGGTCAATGGGTTGAGTGAATTTGTGAACTTGACATGTCTCGACATCTGACACCAATTAGGTGGAGCCACAACCGAACAACACAACAGAAACGACTTTCATAAAAATTCGAAGAAACAGAACTTACCATATTTTTGTCAACAACCAGGGCGAGTTCTACGTATTTGGTGACTTCACGAACATCTCTTTTATACTACAAATCAAGCAAAATCTGATCATTATAACAGCTGATCTTGTCCAGCAACGATATACTACATCATAGATCATCCCTATTGAGTTAAGACATTGATTTCTGCAAAATCAACATAAACCATACTCTGAAAACTTAAAAGCTTGGTAATTTAACACCATGAAAACTATTTATTTCGAGATCAATGCAGTGTTTGTTTGCAAAATTAATCAAATTATGATTTTATTAAATTCATTGGGCTATTCTTAAAAAATATCTTCAAAGTTGTTTCTTTCAAAATAGATTTTGATGTAGAAGTAATAATGTTTTACTTTAAGCAAGCGACGTTTCAAATATGTATTATGAAGTCTCAAATCGCTCAAATCATCCTAAATGTATTTCAAAACGAAATTTTCATCCAGGAAAATTAATCCAACAATCACAGGGTTCCCACTCAAATTTTCAAGTCAATTTCCTTTCAATTTCCTGACAAATTTTCAAGTCAATTTCCTTTCAATTTCCTGACAAATTTTCAGTCATTTCCCTGATATTTTACATGAAAACAAAAAAAAGATGGATTTTATTCCAAATTTTTAAAAAAAGACGATCTGGCATCTGCAAGCTATCTCGCTTGCCCTGACATTTACTGAATTTTGACGAATTTTCACAAATTCCCTGACTTTCCAAAAAGTGTGAACCCTGAATCCAATTTATTCGGTGGTTTACCACCAAATTTGGGTGGATCCCAACATCACTGTCAAACAGTATTTCTATTAGCTTAGGGCTATCCTTTGGAAGTGCGTCCAACTGTACATTTTCAGTTTCCCTGTAGTCAAACCGTCGACATTTACCAACAAATCGATGGAATCAACAAATATTAAATATGCAAAGTACTCTTTCAGCAGTGCAAGTAAAAGGACATGCTTAGGCCTAATGAAGAGAAAGAAACTCGGCATAACAGAACAGCCGGGCACGGATCAAAGGTTATCGATGCCAGCAAAGAAAACATCAGAAATAATTAAAAACACGGTTGATTACAACGTAAACACGTGTTAATTTGGGAGAAGGGAGTGCGATGCATTCCATTTTATCATCGATTATTGCCTTCTGAGGTCGTAAACTAGAGTTTAAATGATTAAGGGCCCTACGCCATTTCTGGCGCTCCACAGGCGCGTGATATACAATAAGGATTTTCAGATATAATTGTCTACACAGACCGAAACTCTAGAGCACTTAGAGAAATCAATGAAAATGAAAGATTCATTAAGACTTTACAATCGAGTGCAACGAGGGACCAATTTACAACAGAGAACTTTTACTTACCCTCCGTTTGTCATCGTGTTTTCTGTACTGAACAAATCCAAATTCCAGATTCCTCGTGTTGCCTGGCAAATACGACAACAAAGCAGCAAAGTAATGAACGGTTTTATGACCTGGACACATTGAATTTAAAGCTCCGATAGTGGTTAGTGCTGATTAAAGTGGTCCTCAAGCGATAAAGCAACGTCAGAATTTTCTATACCATGTGCCCAGTGAACTTGAAACTATCGTGCCTTATGTACAGCGTTCCCATAGCTTTAGAAACATAATATCCCCTGACTTTCCCAGGTTTTCAGGATTCCCAGGTTCTGTAAGAACCCCGTATGCAGCCCAGTATTGTCAATTTAGATCATGAGAATACTGTTATTGTATTGCACTTTCAAATATGAACATTTTCCCCCCACATCGAATCTCATGTAAAACGAGTATTAACTCAAATAAACAGGAAGGAGGATAACTCGCTTTCTCGTGCAAATGACATAAATCCAATTACAGGAAAGTTGAATTGCACGATGGACTTACACAGAAAGATTAGTATATCAAGAGCAGCACTATAGTTATAATTGCCATTACTACTTTCAACGTCAATCATTATGCCATTTTTGATATTAAACAGAAAAAGCAAGCTCGCCAATTACAAAGTTGTAGTTCATTAAATTAAGTTGTTAAACGAAGTATTACCACAATTTATGGAACATGTAACATATTAATATTCCAGAAAGGGGGCCGTGTTTGAATTACAACAGGAGGTGCAATACATGTACATTTCAGTGTTTCTCAGTATTGCTTTTATCACCATTGTGATGAAAAGCGCACAGGCACAAATTACATATTAAGAATTGGCGTTATGAACAGAGGTTAGAGGAACAGATCTATAGAGGTTGTTTTAACATGTACAGTATGACATAAAGGACATATGAAAATACCAAAGAAGGATACGACACTGAGGACATGAAGAAAAATAGATCGTTGTACTTGAAAGCAAATTTAAGCTTATTTATTGAATAAATCGTGCTTACCACAGGCTTGTTTCATTTTGTTCTTAACTTCATATATCACATGTGGGTGCTTCTTCTAAACAAAATGCACAGAATTATATAACTTTCATGCTGTAATTTTAAGCACCAGGACTTCCTAGACTCAATGCAGTCTGGGAAAGTACTGAGGAAAATATTCAGCGAAAAACGTTATAGAATTACCGATAAATCTCCACCGTAAAAAGGATGAATCACAAATGTTTCATTTCCCATGTGGATAATTCCACTGAAAACAATCAAGACAATCGATTGAAATGTATTGTATAACCCTATTTAATTTGAATGTCGTTTTCATCTGTTTTCAAGGATGGTCATAGTACATGCATATGTAGTACCATATCGTAAAATCACAAATTATAAAGAACCAATTGAACAGAGTTAATGGAAAATTTATAAATATTTCAATGAAACAAATTAAAAGTATCTCGACTTTCTTTTAGAAAAAATTTCCATAAAAAATTGTTGTGGTCATATCATGAAGTATTATAATTTTGGTCCATAATATTAGGGTTCTTCCACCCTCTTTAGAACCATTGAAGCACCAATATGTTCAAATACACGAAGTGACCAAAGAAAAGTAAAATTTGAAAACTTACCTGACACCGTTGCAAGTTCTAAAGGCGGCAAAGGCACCTGGGAAATCATGAATTTTTCCATGGTAGTAACAATGCTCTATTTCCTGAAACGAAAAAATGAGAAAAAATGTTTCTTGACTCTAGTAGACAACCAAACGAGAAAAGCCTGTGAATGTGATAAATTTGGTCAATTACTTAGCTTGGTTCTAATTAGTATTCTTAATAAAAGCGAATTTCGTTCATTCGAACGAAACGTTTGTAATACAGCCATTTCTTTTGACCAAAAATTCATAATTACCACAATTATCTGGCAAAGAGTAGGTTAACTTAATTTACTCCGGGAAGATTTCGCGAGCCCTGAGGGAATAAGCAGCATAAAAGCTGAAAAGTCGCATTATTTTAAGTGATGTAAATTAATTTCTTGGCAACTTAGGAAAAACGGTTGCTTTGTTGAAAGCACTAAAAATAATGAGGTCTCATTTTAAGAAAGGAATAAAGGAAGGAAAATTACGCTGTACTTTATCACAATGGAAGGAATCTGAACTTTCTGTGGAAGATTTCTTGTATATATGGGTTAACTATTTCAGTCCCACACATACATTTCCCTGACTTTTCCAGTTTTCCAGACGGCCAGTCCCCCTGATACATGTACAGTATACTTATCAGAATTATCAGAATTCATTTGAACCATGTTTGTTTGTATAACACTTCATTTTTTCTGTATTTATACCATAGCCAATAGAGCGTAGATATCGCAATGGTAAAAGATGAAACCAGGAAGTATTTCTTCCTCTGGTAATTGCTATTCAAGTAGAAGAGTTAGGAAAAACACTTTCTCTTACAGACCAAAGCCTTGATGCTTATGTCAGATGTTGCCGTCGCTAAAAGTCACTTTTATACAAAATCGGAGACATCTGTAGAGGAGAGTCATGTGTCTCACAGTGTCATCTTGCGGTTCTGTGCAAAAACTCAAATGGAATTCGACTGCACTTCCGCCCGAGGAAGCTTAGTGATGGCATCACCTGACTTCTTCAAGAAACCCATTGGATCTAATACAAGATCAATGACAGACGAAAAAATAAACCTTTTCAATGTTTTACTGCAAATTCTATTTGACCAAACCGATCTGAGACCAACCAGCCGTACTCTGGCTGTTTGCTTAGCAAATTAAAGGAAAAATAAACACACATCTTACTTATAAATGATGAAAGCAGATGGTAAACAGAAAAATGCATTATTTATTAAGAGCTTGGCTATATTATGCACCGAGTAAACAAGCGATTCTTTTCGTGCTAAAGAAGCTTCAAATTATCCAAAATGCAAAAATGACCTGGTGGAATCTTTCAACAGAGTAAGTTCGTACTGAACAGAAAGTTAGTACTGTAATAACGAAGTAAAGTACAATTAAAAGCAATCACATGTAGGGTGAGCTGTTAATTCGATTTTGTTCAATTAACAGAAATAAAATTACAGGATTCCCACAGCATTAGTAAAATGAGATCCCCTTACTTTTTCAGGTTTCCCAGGTTAAAAGTTTTAGTTTCCCCTAACCTTTATAGTTTTCATATCGACGATATAAAGTAAAAAAGAGCTTGTCTTTTACATAGTATGATAAAGCAATTCACACACCTTCAAATTTAATGCAGTTTTTTAACTTGGATTTAATGAGGAGAATTCAGATGCTCGGATTTTATTTTAATTTGGCAATTTTCGATATTGTCATAATGAAGTCAAATAGCAGGAACCAATCTGCCATATTGAGTTTTTCTTTCATTATTCAAAAGGGTAATTTCACCTTTGAAAAATACCTTCTGGACTTTCTGAGCATTTTCCAAAATTCGCCTGCCTTTCCCAGGTTTCCCTGTCAGCTACAAATTCCTTAACTTTTCCAGGGTTTCCAGGATTCCCAGGTTCTGTGGAATCCCTGAATTAAAACCTAGTTTATGCATGCAAATGCGAAAATGTCTTTGAAAGAATATTTAATAGCAATTTTTGCATTACGTTTGTCTTGATTAAATGACAAAGTCATTGCTATCTCTTCAGTAGCAACAGCAAAAAGAAAGCAGTTATTTGCATTGTATAGTTACATGTATAGCAATTAAAAAACGATGAAATTTTGAATCTTTAAAAACTATTCATAACGATAATATCAAACCAGCTATTTCTATAGTATCTCTTGACTAGCAAACAAATTTCCCATCCATCCTCAGTATTGTGAAGGACATTCTTGCACACTCTTTGTCTCACGAACAAATGAAGGGTATCGAACAATCCCATTATTTTAATAATCCATTAAAAATGTAATACCATGTCAGCAATCAATTCACACGATAATAATCGAAAGTGAGCTAACAGGATTTGTATTCAGATAAACCTATCCCTCGCGACACATATTAAACTGTGTCGTTAAATTTAAGCATCAGTCAGCATCTACAACAAAGCTGATTTTCGCAGAATTCATAAAACGCTTACATGTACGTAATCCGCGCCTCTGGATATTTTCAAATCACAATAATCGATATAAATCTTATTCGGAGATATCACAACCCTTCCCCCCTTTGGAGCCAGTTTAAGATGGCTGAAATTAAACTTTTTGACAACTTAACTTAAATTGTCCACATTGTGATTTGTTCATGCTATATCTGTTTATTTTATTTGCGGCAATATAGTGGAATCGAGTCAGACGCCTGTGGCAAAGTACTTCTTATCAAATATGGATGCAGCGTGCAATGTTGATGGAATCCGAAACCCTCTTGCAAAGAAGAGTAATTGCTCTTTAGAGAAAAGAGCAACATGTGGATAAAGTGAAAATTTCATAAAATCTGAAGGAATTACTCTAGCATAGCTGGCGAGTGACAGCCAGTATTCATCATATGCAAGCTCATAATTCCCAAGCTATGATTAAATTTCTCGGAAGGCAAATGCTTGCAAAAGGGGAAAATTAACGATGAAATCATCAATACTTCGCACATTCAACCGATCAATTGCATTTTAGCAAGCAGATTTCAGAAACAACAATACATGTATTGTTCGGAGATATTGCTAAAAGTTCGGCATGTTTGTCGTAAACAGCTGTTCATTACTAAGAACATTACAAATAGGATTATCACCATAACGTCATAACCATGACAAATAAGCTTGTCAAATGGGCATTTAAAGCAGAATACACGTACGCCTCTGTTGTGATGACAAAAAGTCACCCTAAACAAGCAACACATCGAAAACGTCAACATTTATAAATTCATCACTTGGTAGCAAAATTTTGCGATATTTTTATGCCGCATTAGCTGCATTTAGCCATGTCAGGGTCCCACTCAAATTCTCAAGTCGATTTCCCTGACAACTTTTCAGTCATTTCCATGATATTTGACACTTGATTCTTTTAAAAATAAGAAAATGATCAGTTTTATGCTACATACAGTGTATTTATATAAGATGATGACTAATCAATGGGCTGATGCAAACTATCTTAATGTCCCTGGAATTTCACGAATTTTCACCAATTTCCTGACATTCCCTGACACTTGTTTATTTCCCTGACATTCTCTGATTTTCCAGAAAGTGGGAACCCAGCTTGAATCATTTATTTCAGTTCAAAACGTATACTAAACGCATATGATTCGTGCAATGTTTGCCAAGATTTTTTCCACATAGATATAACATGTTTCAGCGTTAATTCTGAACTGATTTGAGGCTGGGGTGATTCAGAACATTTCGAGGCACAACAAAAATTTATCATCAAATGAAGCTTTTCTTCAATTTATTTATGGCAGTCTCTTGACAGACATAAAATCATACAAACAAAAATACCGAGAAACTGACATGGAATCGATTTTTAGTTTTTCGATGCTTGAGGACGGTAATACTACATTCCTTAACAAAACAAACAACCCATGCTGCAGTATTAGGGTCTCTCAAAATTTCTTTCAAAACATCAAACTAGGCAATTTACTCGAAGAAAACTCCTAACGACACAACCCTTAATTCCATTCCATCCAATCAAAATTCGGGGACAATGAAAAAACGTTTATCTTTTAAATTCAATTTATGCCCCAACTTCTTAACTTTTGTCCATCAATATCCAAAATATATGTATCTTCCTATGATGGATATGATGGATACCCTGAAAACCATCAACTTCTACAATAGCTGGATATTTTTAATAATAATAACGATAATTAATAAAAAGTAGCTGTCAGGCACAGGCTGGCATATTTGATGACACCTTAACACAGATGCCTGTGATACGTGCAACTTGGCATCTCAAGAAATCTTAAGAAATAAGCGGAAAAAGCTCATTAAACGAACAGCGTTTAAAAATATACGAGAGCCTGATATCCTTTAGCTGCATAATGCAAATGTTAAATAAATCTCCGTCATCAGCGCAGTTTGATAACTCGTTTCAAACGGCTTAATTTTAGTGCCATCAGGGAAATGAGCAATTTTCTTCTTTTTTTCTCCAAGAAATGGCTTCGACTTCGCCCATTGAATCGGCATGGCCTATTAAGTGACTTCATTAATCACTGGGCCCGGCGCATTTAATCTCATAAGTAATTTACATTGTGTTCAAATTGTGCATCAGAAAAGCTGCATTAGTCGACTGCAAAACGCATAAAGCAATTAAATTTCAGCTAGGCAGATTTCGTGGTGACGATTATGAATTGGGGAGGCGGTGGGGCTGTTCCTACAAGCAGATGCAAGTAACAGATGGGGTGACACTTATTATACAGGTTCAATAATTTAGAAGACATGATCCAAAAGTATATATGCGAAAAGGGAGCTTTTTATGGCGAAAGATTCGATTTTGCTCTAAGGCAGTATTTTTTCATTTCATAATTCATTTCTGCAAGGAATTCAACGCTTGAGACATTGAAGGCATCCATAAAATTGATAATAAAATTAAAGGAAATGAAACTGGTATTGCGGTTAAAAGGAATTAAAGAAGTTATGTCATCAGCCTTAAATACCATCCGAAATTTAGGTAAGAGACAAAATAGAGGTTGGTTGAACACGTGTGGTAAACATACAGTAGTTGTAACAAAAACACCCAAAACGCATATACATGTATATATACTGCAGAGCTTACATACAAGCTTAGCATTGAAATTGGATGTTAATCATCAATTTGCAGGCATTTTAAATACATTTAGTTGTTCACTTTATATCCTCATATATTTACTAATGTTTACACGCGTACTACAACCCATTCCATCTGTATAAAATTGTAACCAATGACTTTTGCCAATGCACGTGCCACTACAGTGTGATTTAAGGAAAAAAGGTCCCTGAATCTCGGAAACGGGCCGTTTTTAGACTATGTTACCAGAGACATTTATGTTTGTTTTCACGAGTACTACTACCAATTTCATTTGTGACCATGACATCTGAAACTCCCTGTATACAAGTATAGTCAGTGCATTTCAAAACGGTTTGGGGTTAACTAAAGCATGGCATCATCACGCTTACAACATACAACCTGAGGTAGCATGGGCGAATTTTCAAAATGACAACAAGGTGGCTAATTTCTGATGTAATGGTAAAACAAGTATGAGTAAAAAACTCCAGCAAGAAGATGCCCAAATGGGGCTAAATGGCTGAGAACTGATTTTGTTATGACAGATGTTAACCCTTAGGCAACCCATTTGGCAAGAACACTGGCAACAAATGCCTTTGCAAAATTAGTTAAGGTAAATATCTGGCAGTGATGGTGGTTACGACTTAATTATTCACGGGGACGGGCGTTTACCAGATACATGTATGGTGAATATCTGGCGGAGATACGTGTACGGATATCGTTTTCAATTCCATTCCCAACGCATTACACTAACTCATAGCTGAAGGTAATTTATTGATGAGCGTTGCATCAGGTCCACACCATGTAACAAATCAAACGCAGTGCAGGTTTGGCACGAACATTTTGGCAATAGGATCACGCGAGGAAAACTAGATATTAATCTAGATTAATAGGCTTAATAAAACGTATTGGGAAACACGAGGATCTGAAGATTCAATTGGCTACTCTACCACTGTTTCAAAATATGGATTACATGCACACGTAAGCCTATAAAGCAATCGATAAATGTAATCCCTAATTTTCATGATTATTAATTATCACGTTTCCAAATGCTAATTTATGTATACGAATGGCTCTGCGCTGCTTGCAACGTTATCATGTAATCAATCGTTAATTATCCTTTTTCAACCAATCTCTAATCTGCATTGAAATTGACATCTCGCAGCAGTATGCGCCCAGATGAGCCGTTAATTAAGTACATAAAGTAAGAAGTAAAAGTTGAAGAATAATATAGTATTATCCCTTCCCTCCCCCTTTTTGACTTTGGGTTTTCAACCTCAATACAGCCACAATCATTTTGGAATTGACTAACAAATTTTCAATATTCTCCAACGGAATTTTATACCATTCAAGTATGAAGACATCTTCGAGGTTCTTTAGTGATGTTGTTGTAAGAAATATGATGACCAATACCACACTCAAATGCCAATATCCAACGCTGCCTCTAAATTCTGGAGATTTAGCTATCCTTCCAGCTCTCCAAACTTTTGCCCAATCTGTGGACGTTGTTATTATTTTGTGCACACCCTGACCGTTATTATGCAGAAATATTGCAATGTGGAAATTCACTAATGGCAACTGAATAATTGCCAGTACGCGGTAGAACCTGTCTAAATTAATAACCTTTGAACCACTTGATGTATGCCATTTTCTGGCATGTATTTTATATCATGTACTGCATATCATATGCTGGCAATCAAGACCTGAGACTGGGATGAATACAACTGGATGAATTTGATTCAATTTCCTTCGTTTTCATTAACCCACTGCTCGTTCAGGCATGCAAATAAAGCCCATTTGTCTCCCAGCCTTTTAGCGCCGCAGTTCCGCACTTTATCATGCGCTTAATAGGCCAAGCCAGCCATTGTTCTTCCTAAATATTGAAATCAGAATGCCGCGCACAGACTGAAATTCGCAGCTAATAATAGCTCACGTCCTCACCCAAAAAGTCGACAAATATTCCGAACACGACACAAATTTCGCCTTCACTCCACTTGTTTGCAAACAATGACACACGAATTGAACTGCCTATACGGTTCCCTCGCTTGATTCAATTAGGGAGGGAGGGGGGGGGGAACAGCCCCCGCCCCCCAGCGCCCCCTACGTACCTCAGGAGAGCTCCTGCAGTAAAAAAATTGCCAGTTTTTACAATAACGACGCCCGGGGCCATTCCGTTCCAACTGCCTGCCTCCAACCTCCCCATAGCCAACAACTTCTCTAACAAAGTTAGAGCTAACGACATGGCTGCTTGCAAAACAAACGTCTTTCTCATTCAATGGCTTACCGAGTCTTTACTAAAACATCTCGCATAAAAAGACAAGAAGGCATGACTCCCATACCAAATTCTTGCTCCTGCAGATGAGGGAAAAGAGCGAGACGGCAGAAAAATAAACAGACGGTGCACCGTGGGCCTGGAGAAGAACATGCTATTTTTGTGAAACTGTCTTTTTAATGTTGTTACGACGCTGTCTTATCCCAGCGCATCTGATCGATAAAACAGCGCGAGGCGAACAACTATATGTACATGTATTACTGCCCCCTTTTTATTCTATTTTCTTACGAGGACCTGCTTTAAGGGTGCTAAACAGACGGCCTGGGGTCGTCCATCTAAGGCAGCCCACCCCCAAGATCATGGTGTTGACTCACTGTGGAAAAAAGTGGTTTCAAATTAACGTGTTCAGTCTTCAACCAGTTTGGTTGTAGAATTAATGGTACTTAATCAAAATGGTACATAATATGGGGCCGTGCAAATATTACGTAACACACTAGGGTGTGGATGGGTCCTCGTGATACTGTTACGAACTGTTACAGGAGGTCCGTGGGTTTCTCTCCTTGCGTTACGCAACAT
Organism: Kryphioiulus occultus; assembly: GCA_034687865.1. Classification (NCBI taxonomy): domain Eukaryota; kingdom Metazoa; phylum Arthropoda; class Diplopoda; order Julida; family Julidae; genus Kryphioiulus; species Kryphioiulus occultus. The sequence goes on from JAQGAF010002746.1 coordinate 20,508, forward strand.
CTTTTAGGGCCAGGATGTCTCGAAACTTTAGCACTCAGAGTTGAAGCTAGACAATAGCGTAAGCTGATGTGCAAAATTAAGTATTCTGAGCACTGCAGCTCAGATTTGGAATGGATAAGTGAAGATATCTAGGCCAAAAACATTGACATCAGTAATATTGCAGAATCAATAACAAATAGTACGCTAGGTCCTGTATAACCTACAAGTTGTGTAAAAAATGCATGTGTAAAAATGTAAAAAAACTTGCAAATGTGTTATGTAACACTAGGGGGGGGTAGTCTGCAGAGTGTTACAGGGGGTGGG
>JAQGAF010002747.1:0-20802 GCA_034687865.1 Kryphioiulus occultus
TTGGGTTGATGGATTACACCCCCCTGCCACACGGTATTCAGTTACTGATAGTAGGGTACTGAGTTGAATTGAATTGAAATACACAGTAAAATCATCGGTTATTGCAATCATTTTCCCTCATGGAGGATTGGTAAAACACGAAGAATGAGAAGTTTTGGAAGAAACTGTCTAAAATAACGTCCCATCTGCTATGACTATCGACAATTTGGAGGAATATTCTTCCACATTTTCGATATTCATTGACGAATATATTTCAATACCAGCAGCCCCAATGACTAAATCTGACATTTGCCAGACTGTCTGTGAGTTAAACAAAGCTGACTGATGAAAATGATTTTGATGTTGATGAATATGAAACGTATAGTTGAGAAACCACCAAAAAGTCCTGAGATAACAGAAGCATGCACTAATAAGTTTGACTAGGTGTGCAGCTTACGAGGGTGAATCAACTGATTTTCAAATACATGTACAATATATGTAGGCCTACCGGTACATGTATGAATATGAGAATTTCATTAACAAACTTATACAGAAAAATTGTTTGCAAATTGATGTACAATGTTCATAAGAATTCAAATTAAATAACGATCTCATTCTCTTGTCATTCGGCTGTTGTTATCAAAACGGCCTGGGCCCTATGTGATCTAATTATGCGGAGTCCACCGTATTTTTACTTCAGAAAGCTCCAAGTCACGTGTTTGGCCTACCACATTTTAAAACTCGGGAGTCATCAATTCGTTTGCATGCTGTATGTACAGTATGTTCATTTCAAGATTTTAATGTGTTGAAGCAATTTAAGTAGTGTTTAAATCATGAACAGGACCGGGAAGAGCTGGCAAAATACCCAGATCAGATGGGAAATGAATGTCCCATTTCGAATGCCTTAAGGTGGAACTTTTACAAAGTCTAGATCACGGAATCATGGGGTTTCAGACTTTATATGAATTTCCTTGACGTTTCCCTGACTTTTCCAGACCAAATCAATCTCAATGATTTTTCCAGGTTTTCCAGACGGCCAGTTACCCTGAGCAATTATCCAACATTCGATAAACTGATAAATGTTTTATGGTGTCTAACGCGTTTAAAATTTCATGCTGGTTATATTGGCAGGCGTGCGGGGCGTCTTGTGGTAAATTATTTAGCAGTGCAATCACCGTGTATTCAAATATAAATGTGCCGAAGAGTGATTGCGGGGAGTGTTATAAGAGATTTTTTTTCTGCATTCAGATTATTATCAATGATCTATTATGCCTGTATTACCACCCGTGCCTCAGCCAGTCTTACAAAATCAATACCTTGAGCCATCTCCCCTAGACACATAATCAATATCACACCTTTTATGGCAGCCGATTGATATGGACCACCACACGTGGTCCCAGGCAAAAAATAATGAAAAGTTCTGCTTTCCTGTGCTTATGCTAGTGTAAAGTTCGTGCCGGGATTTATTCCGGCAGATGTGTACATGGCGAACAAAAAGTTTGAAAACAGTCTGAAATTCTTAAGGACTGTTTAAAGATTTTTATGGCCATTCTGTAAACATACATGAACATATTCGAAAACAGCAGTTCTACTAAGAGCTAAATGTCTTAAATAACCACTATTATTTTTTTTAACACTTTAGTGTCCCATTTCTAAGAAAAGATAATGAAAAGAAATTAAGTATTGAAGTTCGATACAAACCCGTTCAATATGAATTCCGGGCAGTTATTGTTCTGACATAACTTTAGTTAAAAAGTGTCAAAGGTTACACATGAAAAATATTTCAAGATCTGTTCAGATTAGAAAACCGAATGATAATCCGAACTAACAATGCAATAGTTTCACAGTAATTTCCAGAATTTCCCTATCAAGTCTATAATAGTAATGCAAGCTCATTCTGGACCTTTCAAAGAATGAAAAAGAAAATTTCGCCGAGTAACACCGGCTAAATCGAGAAAACTGCTAGGAAAAGGTAGTGATATGAAATGAAACTGCAATAATAAGAAGCACCCAAGTGCCAGCAGAACATGAGTGTTTTTCGGGCCATGTGCCTTTCCCACATTTTGCAGCAAAATAACATAGGGTTATTCAACGCAGCATAACAGAGAAATGACCCAGAAAGGTTTTGTCTGCACTTTCTACTTTATAGTTAACAACGTATAAAGGATCCTGTTCCTATACGGGTTTTGCAATCTAGGAGGGAAAAAAGCGAATATCATTTTTTGACAAAAGATGAAACGAAAGCCATTCAAAGCAGCCACCAAAACAAACTGCGTATTCTGTGAATCTGATATCAATAACCATGTTACGTGCTTTGAAAGACGCCCGAAGAGTACGTAACATTTTTACCAAAATAACAAAATGGGTAGAGGAAAATGTTGTATGACTCAACAAATATTTACACAAAGTCCATAAAAGCAACGTAGCATGGGGGAAACTTGTATAATTTTAAAAGCACCATACAACTTTCCCTCCCATGCTACGTTCTGGGGGATTCCATTTCGAAATTAATGGACATTGAGTCTAGTAATTCCTGAGCTCAGTGAAACCTTTCTACAGAGACCAGTATCTTTTGTTGAATGTATGTACCACAATATCTTATGATGAACCACAATACATGATGTTTTTCAAAAACAGTAAGAAATATCATTGATTTTATCCCAAATTTGTATAAAATAGGATGACTAATCAATTGGCTTTTTAAAAACTATCTTAATTTTCCTGACATTCCCTGACGCGTTGTCACTTCCTTTAGATTCCCTGAATTTCCCTGACTTGCCAGACAGTAGGAATCCTTGAAGACTAAAGTTAGGTACAGGTTTCTTACTCCCAACATCTCTAAAAGTACACTGTAACATGAAGAGCCCATTAGAGATTGTTTCAGAAATGTACAAGACAATTCTAATAAGTAGTGAGGCTGAATTGAAGGTAAAGTATAACAATTTTAATAAAGAAATACGTATATGTAAACGATTGAGGAGGGAGAATAGGGAGTCAAAAAGAGGTCTTTTTGATGTACGTCGTTTATGCACAGCCCCTAAGTTACATGTACATCGCAGCAAATATTTCTGGTTATTACGATTTGAAAATTAAGCAATGCGAATTGCAAATACATTTCGATATACTAAACATGTACTTAATTATGCAATGTACATCATACGCCTCGACGACAGTTAGAAATGAAAAAACTTATCTGGTTATTGTTAACTTCAACATGATTGAACATGTATTTGAATAAACAGGTCTGCTTTACAGTATATGCATAGGCCAATTTCACAAGGGTTTCACAATATACGCTGGCTAACCCATTTTCAAGAGACTGAACACCAAGCTTATCTACGAGCAAATGGCAGTAGAGTCCAGGAAGTCAATGAAAAGATATTCTTCCTCCCTGAGTGATGCTAGGAAGTCCATTTTGATCCACATTGTCCATACAATAGCAGTTGCAGTGCAGCACCCGTGGCAGTCCTTTGTAGAAAATATTGAAATTTCCATACACCAGAGCGAAAAGAGATATATGATATCAACGGACCTTTGGTGGAATACGAAATCACAATGTGCAATTGATGGTTGAGGGGTCATAACACTGCTCCTCGCTACAGGAGGCAGTTTGGAGTAAATAGAAAATAGATTTGAAAACCTTGGTGGGTAAGAGACAGTACGTGTAGTTTTCGATATACCTCAGATCGATTTTTTTGTCTGTCAGAAGAAACGCCCAAATGCACCAGCAACAGTGAAATTATAAGAAGCGAAGATTCGCGTTATCGCTTTCGATATTTTTTTCCATTTAAAAATCATATTTAGGCAAACCAACCGTAACGTGATATGCTTTGACTGGTGCAAAAGCTTTCACCAATGTGCCTGATATCGCAACCTTCAACGAACAGATTTAATGATAATTTTAATTTCCAGAGCCAGGGCTCCCACAGCTTTTGTAATATAAAATCCCCTGACTTTCCCAGGTTAAAATTTTTATTTTCTCCTGACCTTCAGTTTTTCCATCGATCTGTGTAATGTAAAAAGAGCCTGCCTTTTACCAGGACGATAATTATTACATTTGTTTTATAAATGAATTCACACAGTATCAAAGTATTACTGTACTTTTTAATTTGGATTTGTATTAGGAGTAGGCCTACTCAAAGGATGTCTACTGGATTTGGTATTGCAAATTCCATGACTATTCAATAACTTTTTCATGACTACAAAACATTTTCAAAGAATATTACAATATGGGGTCTTACAAGATTTGTCATCACTAAAAATACGATTTTCAGAAACATCCTCTACCACAGTGATCACATGATCATTGGGAAAAAACGCCATAGGCGAAATTTTTGCAAAATAGGATGACTAATGGTGAATTTTAACCCACATTTTTATTTAATGCCTTGAGGATTAAAATTTTAATTAAAAATTAAGAAATCCCTCTTTATTTTTTTGAAATTTTTTTCAAAATTCCCCTGACTTTCCCAAGTTATCCAGGATTCCTGAGAGCTCGAAATGCACTCATCTCTGGATCTGACACTTGGATTCCTAGTGACATAAATCAAATCTAGGCTATTACGATTTTTTAGATTTTTTCATTGTTATGAATTATCATTTGCAGATCTTAAAATTATTACAAGAGCTCTGATACATTACTCATTCATTGAAAGTGGATTGCCTATGAAGCCATTCATTCGATTTTTCTCTCTTGTTATTCATACGCATAAACTCATTATTACCCTCACATTTTTAAAAAATGAAAATGTTTTTCCCCACTATGATGCGTCATTCAGTGTCGTTGGGCATATTATCCTCCATTATCAAGCTCATGTAAAAGTTGGTCGTCGCTCGAAGTTTCCAATGATTTCATTAAATGAATAAAAGAATAAATCTAAATGCTTTTATTGATTGGCCTGCTTGCCAGACAAGATTTCAAGTTTTATCCGAAGAGTGGAAAACGGTATATTTTTTGCGAAGGCAGTGCTCAATAGCAAGTTAAGTGCAGTGATCCAGCAAACTAAATCACCGCTTTGCAGTGTTCCTTTAAAGTCGATACCACTCAAATTGCCAATGGTTTTCAATATTTGGCCAACTTAATGGGGCATCTGCATAATATCGGCGTATTAATGTAATTGCGAATCTACGAGCTTGCCACGAATATTTAACAGAAACTTATTACGCAAATGAGGGCTGAAAATTATTCTACTTAAACATAACATAAAAGGTGCATCTAAATTGTGTCGAGTCTATTCATACCCGTTCAGAGACAATGAAAATGTCGTTAGCGCGCTGAGCATTTGCTGTACATGTAATTATCCATGAAGTAAATGAATTTATCCTGAATATTCAATTGTGCAAACCAGTGTCAGCCATTATCATTTAGCCGTTACAAGCTCTTATAATTCTCCCCCAGAAATAAACTTTTCAACTTCCATGACTTTTACAGATTTTAAAACAAATTTTACTGACCATACTAACCACTGAAAATGCAAAAATACAACATACAATATGCCAAAGATTTTCATAAGAAAATAGCTTATTTAGATTAAAGTGTCCCTCAGAGATAAAATTTTCAACTTCCTTGACTTTGTGTAGGATATGCCAATATAAAGAATGCCTAGCAAACAGCAAATTAAGATTTTTTTGAAATTTACAATTTCATTGTTAATTTCATCCACAGAATTTTGTCATCTCTTGTTTTTTGTGTTAGCTAATAACTAGCTATGTAAACCACATGTAGATCATTTAATTTTTGAATTTCCTAAGATTTCCTAATCCATTTTCCCAGATGATTTAGGCTTTTCCAATTTCACTGACATTTGCAGCTTTTCCAGGGCTGGGGAACCCTGAATTATTATCCATTTTACAATTGACAATTTCTTAACTGATTTCCTCCACAAACGTTCTAGCTTCTAATACAGCTTTCCAGTCATTTCCCCGACATTTTTTAAAGTAAGAAAAATGATGGATGCTATCCCAAATTTCAATAAAGAATGATGGATTTTATCGCGAATTTTTATAAAAAATGATAACTATTCAATTGGCTCATGCAAACTATCTCAATTTCCCTGACAATTCCACAAATTCCCTGACTCTCCTACAAATTCACTGACGCTTTTCCATTTACCGACTTTACAGAAAGTGAGAACCCTGTAATGAGTTGATAACCTCAAAACTGTTTGAAGTCTTTAGTTTTTATTTATTTTTAAAGAAGAAGTAGGGTGACTAATTGCGAAAGGAAATGCAACACTGACATCTTGAATTTTCCTGACTATTCCAGGTCTTCCAGATCTGGTGGAACCCTGTTAATAACCTTGAAGCTTGACGGGATACAAGTCACTATTAATACAATCCAATGGTGTACACAACTGTACACCAAGATGTTTCTTGGAGAAACGAATTCCTGAAAGATTCGATATGGATCTTAGATAACCAAATGCTCCGTTACCGGCGAAATTCCCTGGCATGCAATTATCTGATGCAAACTACATGTATTTTAATTTCCCTGACAATTCCACAAATTCCCTGACATTCCCACAAATTCACTGACACTTTTCCATTTCCCTGACATTGCCTGTTTTTCCAGAAAGTGAGAACCCTGTAATGACTTGATCACCTCAAGGCTGTTTTAAGTCTTCAGTGTTTTTAGTTTTTTTTTAACGAAGTGTAAATGTAGGGCTGTCTAAGTGCGAAAGGAAATACAACACCGACATCTTGAATTTTCCTAACTATTCCCAACGGAATACAGGTCAGTATTAATATTATCCAATGGTTTACATAACTGCACACCAAGATGTTTCTTGGCAAAATGAATTCTTGAAAGACTCGATATGGATCTAAGATAACCAAATGCTCCGTTATCGTCGATCTGCCCTGGCGTTATCGCAGGTTGAGACCTCTTAATCGCCAATTAAACTTAAAAAGATAACGACATTATTTTCGACATTTATCAATAAGGCGAGTAAAGCCGATGGCGATGGGAGCTCTACCTCTTTCGATTCCCCGTGCAAAACTTTCATTTATTAGACGCCATTAAAACGCACCCTCGCACGCAGCATTCATAAAATATGAGTCGAGTTCGCAACGTTAACTCGCCGCAAATTAATCTCCACGCACTTTTCGCCGGCTCAAAATTACTGCCTAAGATTTCGCTAAATCTGTTTTGATGATCGCTAATGAGTTACCGCTCATTTAAAAAATAGCATGAAGGATGGAGAATTATGGAACAAGCCATAGTAGAAGCCAGAAGGAAGGCTTGTTTGGTCGATGGAAACAATTTCAAGCGTCGCTTGATTTATGGCCGCCGCACATATGTGCTACTTTCCATAAATTTAAAACCAATCACTTTATAGGAATTGCAATTGTAATCAGGGCCAAGTAGAAGCTGGCGTGATTACCATGTAGCGGTTGGAGCCACTTGTGCTCCCTGTTGTCAAATCGAGTCTTAGTTGCCAGAAAAAATCTCGTCTCTGACGTTTTACGAGCCCAAACCAGAAATCTCCAACGGGAATTTCCAGCCAATGAATCTCTGTATTAGCGGGCTTCAGAGGCTCATTAATCAAATTCAAAAGGAATGCCTACGCTGTAGTGTATATGCCTTCAACGCACCCGCCTAACTTTAATGATTCAAATAACAATAATTCACAGCTAAACTGCCGCCTATGGATTACCCGCCCCGCGAATCAATAAATCCAATAAAGAAGTATACAATGTAGCTCTCAACAACAGTTAAAATATACGCGGAGTTCACACAGCTTTAGTGACAAGAAATCCCCTAACTTTCCCAGGTTTAAAATTTATTTTTCCCTGACCTTTACAGTTTTCCCAGTGACCAATTTAATGTAAGGTAAAAAGAACTTGCCCTGTAATATAAATAAAGTTTTCATTTTTTTAATAAGTACGTGCATTGACTAGGACAATAATTATTGAATTTTTATAATTCCCCGGACTTTCCCTGTCAGCTATAAATCCCCTGACTTTACCAGGTTTTCCAGGATTCTTAGGTTCTGTAGGAACCCGTTATACACCATGCATTTGGCACATATGATGGGATCAATTCAGTTAAAAACTTGGTTCAAGGAAATCGATCATTACACTGCCGCTCTTATCTCTTACATGTACATGTATCTTCGTAATAAAGCTTTCAAAAGAAAACGCTGATTTCAAGTGCAAAAATAAATTCAATCATAAAGCTTGTGCTGATTTGGTAGCCGCAACAATTCAACTACATGTACAAAACTAGAAGAGTCTGCAACCTTTATTGAATTTTGGTTAAATTGGATATCTTCTGGTTTGAACGAATACGTTGCATTACATATGGCAAATCAAAATTGGTTTGTCTAAAGTACTAAGTAGGCTGGTTGCTTCTTCAATTTAAACAGAGATTAACAGGGTGATTACAAATGATGGCAACACTTTCAATAAATCACTGAGTGTTGTGTTCGACATACATGTATAATAATAGATAAGATGCGCATATATAGAAAACTAACTAAGCCTTTTTAAACACCTATTAGTTCTCGATACGTGCATCCCAAGTGATTCTGCATTGAATTGCATCGATTGTTAGGTACTCAGTAGGTTTCCATAGGTAGTTCGTGAATTTTTCCGGCCTTATTAATAAAGATATGTCGATCGAGCTTGGTGATATTAAGCCAGCATCTCTCAAAGTTTTTCTGTGGAATTTTTCAGTAGTGATGGTGCTTTCGCCCTCTAGCGTCGAAAGGCGGAAAATTCCAAACAAAAAAACTTTGAGAGATGCTTGCTGAAACTCGATCCCTTTATCTCTAATAATACAGCACCAAAAATAATGAAACCACTGCAGTCATTTGCAATCACCCTGTAAATTTACTGTAACCACGAAATCGACGATTCAACACCTTGATAGTATATTGCTGTTCACTATTTTCTGAACTACGACCAACATTTGACAATTTATTTAGCTTTTTCCACATTGGTAAACGCATCAGAAAGCAATTCATCTAAAGCAAATAAATGCTAGCTGTTAAAATATTTACTCAAATTAAATCGTTGGTCCATTGATCGAATAGTTCAATGCATCACAACAAAGCCCGTTTGGTTTTCGTTTAATTAAAAACCTACAACTGCTAACAAATATTTAACGTTAAATAAAATGCCAAAACAACAACTAAGGTTATAAGCAATTAATGGGCGAAAATAATGCCCAATGGACAAAACAAAATGTGAATTTTAAATGCTTTCTGCCACCAATAACAGATGTTGCTTCAACCTTCCGTCTGCTGATATAGGGGGTAAAATCCCTAGAAAAATGTTAGTTTTGCTCGCTCTGGCGCACAAAATCCAATTTAAGCAGCAAACGAACCCAAAACGAACATACTCCTAATTTCATTAATTACACCGATAACTGCAGCCTGGCAATGCGCACGAACACGTCGAGTATCCACTTTAGTATGGGAGAGTGGTTAGGATTGGATAAGCCTGGAATTAGGCAGGAATAAGCTTGAAATGAGCATGGACGAACGTTCAAAGTTATACGCCTTCATGCAGTGACTTATATATACTCAGTTGCAATTTAAATATTCTTTCGGATTTCAGATGTTTAAGTAGCAAAGTGCTTTAGCAACATGCCTCTTTCTGCTACCGTTTAAGCTCAGAAACCACCAATGAATTCTCCCGAGGCAAGAATAATTAGCAATTTTTACCAAAACCTGGAAGCTCGCAATCATTCGATGACGAGAAGAAACTTGGATTGAATTCTCAACGACATACAGATTTAGTAAATCAGGAATGATCGAGTTATAGAGTCATTGACCAGCGGCCTGGTTATTTCACCTTTCGCATGTCCACATCGTCGCCCAGTTCAACGTAAAACTTATGTCTCAAAACTGAAAATTTTCTACTGAAAGTCGATATTACATTGAATTTGTTTTATTGTGGTATATGGTTGCACGTGGAGCACATGTTCAATTTTTCAACAATTTGGAATGCATTTGAAATATGCAATATTGGAGTCCAATTTGCAGATTTGCAAAATTTGCAGAAATACACCATAGATATCAATTAGATAAGTATACTTAAATTACTTTACCTATGGAAACTTTCTCTACGGAAATACTCATTCACCAATTTTCGGTTCTTTGAGATAGTTGGATGGGTTGTTATTTCGTGTTAATACGAACGTTTTTAATAAGGCGTCACAAAAAACCACGTTTTTTCGTTTACAGCATTTTGTGATGTAGTATTATGCGTATTCAATAAAACCAGTTTTTATTTGGATTATTATTGTTCGCCGAAATACATTACAAAAAGGCAGACAGGCCTGCAGCCCCTGAAAGATGGTAAACCATGCATAGGTAAAACATGCATGGTGTCACAAAAAACTTCGTTTTTTTGGGTACAACCATTTATAATGTGGTATTATTGGTATTCAGTTAAACCCAAAATGGGCGCTCATACCAAGTTAAATGAAAGGTTGTAACCGACGAACGTACGTTTCGAAAATGAGATAAAGCGAATGACAAAACCAAATTTAATACGTTTTAATTTTAAACCAAATTTAAAACCAAATTTAATACGTTACGTAGTATAGAATGTATTTAAAGTTGTCAATAAACACACATTCTATACAATCAATCTACACTGTCAATCTACACAATTTTAATTCAAGAAACCGTTCCGCGAATTTATAAAGTACGCAGCATAAAGTGCGTGCATGGGATTTGTTGCAATTCTTAGAACGGACTTCTGGCCTATAAGTGTGGCTGTTGACAATAACAGTTTGTCTACCAAATTTAGCATACAATGACATTCCTCCAGTGATTCCTAAATTCTTGATTTAGATCAAGCTGGCACGAAGCGATCAAGACTGAAGTATACAGCACCTCCGAGATTGCGCAGGAAGTCAATATCACTTTAATGATTCTTAATTTATTGGAGTTTGAGGAGTTCTGTAAGGTTAGTAAACGCATCTTAGTTTTCATCGTTCGGAGCCACTTATTTCTGGCTAAATTGCGTGACAGGTTGAATGCACAACCTGTATTTAACGAAGTTAACGCTTCTGTAGCTCGCTCAATTTCGTGGAGGCCCCACTCAATTTGAATACCAATTACAGAATAAATCGAGTATTGCTTTAAATATATAATCTATCAACGTCAAGATACAGAACAAGAAAGGAAATTAACAGTAAATATAAAATGCTTATCACGCCGGTGAGATTAAGTGACCAAATTTTCAGCTGCTAAACCAATTAATCGATGTCGAATTTATCCAATCATGTCTTGAAATACATAAATACATAAATAGCAAATTACGACATGGTTCCCACTCAAATTCTCAAGTCGGTTTCCCTATGATACCTCTAAAAATGGCTAGGACATTTTAGAACAACTTTAAATTATAAATTCACCATTATTTAAAAAAAAAACACAACTAGAAAATGACATGTATCAGGGACGTAGCATTTTATTCGCCGAAAACTTGTTTACCTTGCGTTATAGACGCCATTTTTACTGTGTTTTCGGCGAAAACTCCTTTCGGTCTACGAATAAATCGGTTTTATGCGTAGGCTACGAATTCTCAAACGAAAACAGTGACGCCAGACCAACTAGGGATTAACTTCAATTAATCCCTATGCATTAGTTGCATCCTGTATAGGGACATATCTACTCCGAGAGGTGGTCACACTGATTCGTTTCTCTTTCGTACGGAAAAAACGCAAACATGGAAACGAAACTCCATACGAAACGAATAATGGTACGTTTTCGGAATTTCCTTTTCGTGGTGCGTTTTCGGCGAATAAAACGCTAAGTCCCTATCATAGTTGTAATAAAATACACAAATTAAGGCGCCAAATTCAAAATCGAATACCAGAATTCCAATTAGGGCACGTGCAAATCTGCGCACGTGCTATCATAGATGCACAAGTAAGCTTATAGGTTCGTAAACGTTCACTAGATGGCAGAGTGGAATTTAGCAATCTTAACCTGATACGAACTATAAGTGCGAATTTTTTTTTTTTTTTTTAACCTCGACACATTCTGCCGTTTCGCAACTTATTTGCGAATGCCATTGTGAAACCCAAAAGGGCCAAAATTTGCAGGAACATGTATTTTATACAATCATTTCTTTACCTCCTACTTTTATAAGACCTCGATTTTCCAAAATATGCAATGTACATGTATCGTACAGTGTACATAAGTGTATAAGTATCGATAAGTAAAGGTTCATGAACAGTATCAATAGGTTGCCCAATGTTAACTCGACTTCATCTAAGGTAGTTTCACTCTTTGAGTTAGCCGACTTCGAAAACCTATCTTTTTCAAGTCCATTTGTGACTTCTCTTCAGAGACTCGCAGGAGTGGTAAAAGATACAAAGGAGTTTGTTGTATATTACAGAGATTAGAGAAACCAATTTTTTTCTCAATTCTATCGCCACACTGATGGACTAACAGCAAGAGTATATATGTGCCTTAGATTATTTCTTTGATTAAACCAGATCAATGGGCTATCCCTGGGGCATTGCCGATCGAATGACCACAGTTTTAATCTGGAATATTATCTAAACTGCAAACTCTCGTCTCGAGTAACTTTCGAGATTAAATAGTGCAAGGAAAACATTGTATACAGTGAATTCAAACTTCCTTCAAAACAGAACGAACCGAAAGATCTCTATTTGCTTTACAATCTCATTGCTTTCACTTAGTTATTTTCTTCCAGAAGCAATTTCATATGGCATTGATAAATGATATATTTCAGGAAATCAAACAAGGACTCCTACTTTAATTAGGGCACATCGTATAGTTCATCTTAACTAAAGAATAACATGCTGCATAATGTAAATGACTTGAAATTCCCTAGTCGATATAGGCCTACTGGCTCTGCTACATGCCTTTTAAAAAATATGACCTGTGAATTTGTAAATAATTATACATGTAGATGTAACGTGAAAACGCATGATCGATATTCATTAATTACAACAGGGTGACTTGTCGAGTCTTCAATTAAATTTCCTTAACTTTTGCAGACACTTTAAAACAAACATTTTCTTTTCGAATTTACCACTTTTACGTCAGACAGGGTAAAAAACTAATAATACGGAGGATTTTTGTTGTTCAAACCATTAAATCCCAAATCGTGCATTTTTCTGGCCTATTTCTTCTTTTGAAGTATTATAAATTCTTAATCATAACGGAAATGCTGTAGGTAATTTTTTGAAAAATGAGGTTCATACAAAAATTTTCTAAGTATAATTTGGTAAGTTATAGCCTTCTATGTTACCTTTAGGACTTCTGCATAGACACCACTTTTAAAAATAATAATCAGAAAAAAAACGATTTTTGATGGATTACATGTTAGTGGATTTTTCATAAGAAATATTAGGAAATGTTAATGATGATGGAACAAACGCAGCAAATGCAGCTTTTCTATTGCATTTCTGAATCTTCTTAACAATCAAAATTGTTGTACCACAACAAATTTCCAGACATTATATTAATTTCCCTGACTTTTCCAGACCATTTCAATCTCCCTGACTTTTCCAGGTTTTCCAGACGGCCAGTCACTCTGTTACAAATAATATAACGACAATAACCAGGTGGTGCTGGTGTCCGTGGAATCGCCTTTAAGACAGAATATATACATTACATTGCCAATTTGTCATTAAGATGAAGGAAAACCCAGTGAAATGAAACCTTTCATTCGTTTTCCTGATTAAAACCTAGGCAATGCTGGCATTTTCTGCATAACGGCAATGATGAGGGAAACAAACTTCAAACCCAAGTTTTAATATAAATTCTAATCAAGCAGCTTTCAGTTAAGCGATTTCCATATGAATGACTTCTTCTGACTTCATGGATCGTTTGCACTCGAGTCCATGAACAATTTTCGTTATGATAAACATTTACGTACGCATATCCCCTTAAGGAAGCCGCGCATTATTTTCCTAAATATAAAGTGGTCGTGCTTCTTAGCCGTGGATAAACCAAGGTTTCATTATTAAAAATCGGCCAATCGCCATTTCCTATTTATAGGTTTTTACGAATAAGATTTTCGAACACACTCTAAAATTGGTCGCTGCCAATGTTAGCTTCGATTCAAATAATGGGCCGTTTCGGTTATCAAACTATTCGAGCGGAACCCGTGTGTTGTCCACGTTATTTACGAACAAGTAATGCAAAAAACATTAAGGAAAAATATTGCAAAAAAAAGGTGAGACGGTTGCCATGCGAGACTTATCCAGCATAAGAACAATGTCATCCGCCATGGATCATATTTTCTTTCGCATGTACTTTAAGCAGTAGTTCGTCTTGGTGTAGTCCTTCAAAGATCGAAAATGCCCTTGGCCATTAATTTCACGAATACATCTCTTTGAATATGACTTTAATGTATTCTGAACGAAAATCCATTAAGATTTTCAAGAATATATGGCGGCCAAAACTACGCATTTTCCAAGACCGAATAAGGGTCGCATTAGGGAGTATTCAATGCATGTAATTACCTGCAAGCGTGCAATTTAGAGGACATTACATCCTCCAAATGAAGCAAAATTCCATTGGTCTTTCACAGTAAACACAGCTTTATTAATTAACAATGCCTTAAATGTACATGTAGTTTCGACTCGGTTTCCAACATCTGCATTCCGATTCCAGGAATAATTTGGCTTACGTCTAGGATGTTTAAATAGGAATAGCAGAACCAGGTTTTATAAATTATTTTTTCCTCAAATTTCTACGAGCATATCTTGAAAAGCATCACTGATCAATACGAACGGAATAATGAAGGCTTCAATAAAAATTAGAGGTTGATCCTATAGCATTTTAATGCAGACCACAAAACAGTATTTACTTCTTGTCCAGGAAGTTCATATTCGTGATTTATAGAAAGCTGCATGCATCTTACGAAGTCCAGTAATTTTGTTTTATATCCGAGCCATTTCAAATAAGACTATCACTGCAAGCAATAATTCAGTAACCTACACATACAGGCGAAAAAAAACCATGTACAATGTAGAGCTACATAACTCAGACTCAGTTGCAGTTTGAAAACTCATCAGGTGCGCTGTGGATATTTGGTGTCTCCAGGGATGCATTGCAATTGACGAAGTGGACAGTACATCCCCCCAACAGAACATTGGTATACAATAAATGGCGGTTGTCCTACAGTGGGCAGATATATACACGTTAGCAATTCACGTCAAGTCCATTTGTGAACCGCACAAACAAGTTTTACCACAAAAAACAGGCCGTATAAGCTTGCGAGGAATATGGGAAATCGACAACTTCATAAGGCATTATATTGAATGCAGCTATGGTTGCTATAGTTTTCGGACTAAAGCTAACTCAATGTGGCAAACTGCCCACAACTTATTGCTCCAATCGTGCAAAACACATAACTATCTTAAGACACTGATAACAAAGCCATACAAAAATGGCGATATGTCGATATCAACTTAAGAATAAGTAATATAATGTGAACGAATACTGCATAAGCCACCTGTTATAGCTAGTCAATGAGCAAACGTTTCCATTCATACTCTGTGATATTTTCATTTATGACAGTTGAGCACCAGACTTGAAATTTTCATTCGTCGCCTGCTATTTCTTTTCGCCATGTTGATTAATCTCGTTTTCCAGTTAACTGATTCGCCTTTGTGCTGCATATGCTCTATTGCGTTTTTTTGCCAATTTACCTAAATGGCAATGAAGCTTTTTGAATACTCAAAAGCGCAGTGACATTTGGACGACAAATTTAATTTAAGACAAGACGAATGAATTCATTTATAGGTAAGGAACAGCACAATCTCTACATTGCCAACGCCTCCTGAGAGCTCAATAGCGACTATTGCTGCAATAAGCTGTACATGCATGGCTATTTGATTTTGCTTGCATGAAAAACTTATTCATCTGTCACACAATGCCCTAATTCAATGACGAAATGCAGCGTTTCGAAATGACAATTTGCAACATGAAACCTGCTTCCCAGCATCGTTGATGATAAACTACTGCTACCAATTCCGTTCACTGAATTTACATTTTTTTTATCGACCCCAAGCTTTAATTCTAGATTATAACAAGCACATATCCAAGCTAGTCTGACACTAAATTTTCTCAATTATTTCTACTCTGAACACATTTTTTTCCCATGTCTAGTTCACCACTTACCTACAGTATCACACAAGCATCCAATTTTTTCCCTTCATTCTAATTATATCACGCACGAAACTCTTCGAAACGTGGAATAACGTCATATGTTGGTGTTGTGTTGATTGTTCGATCGCATAACAATTTAGTTAAGCTGTCAAAATTGATTTGCCTGATGAGATACACGCACACGTAATACATACTGCAATAAAACTACTATGCCTATGAATGTTTAAGACTCGCGACCACTGCATAAACTTTGTTAAAGAGACTTCATTTCTTTAAGAGACATTATTTCTCTCTCATTTAAAGAGACATCATTTCTTAAAACTTTACAACAACTACATGTAGTTGCAGACAAAATCATCCCGCTGTTAACGATATCAAATATTATGTCTTACAATTTACAATTTGAAGTCAACATGCCTTGCGTAATACGCGAGTCATAATGTCTATGTTAATTAAATTATGCCCATTACTTTAGCTAAATTGTATGGGTTGCGTAGAAAGTAATTTCACATTAGTATGATGAGAAAATTCAACGGAACAAGGGGTACTCAAAAATGTTTTTATCCAAGTGACTTTTCCGTATTTGCACTGCATAAATATACCAGATTACTGAAATACTTTATGGTGATGACTCAATATAACTCTGAAGCAACTGGATTTACCAGCAACCTCTCCCTAAAAGGAATAACTCAGGCATTATGTCATCTACCAAATATTAAGATATGGAGAGCCAAAATACTATTTATCGAGCTGTGTATTTTAAAGAGGAACGAACTGAGTGAAATAAATAAGAATTCCAATAACTCAAACACCCTCACGCTGTTACGATGAGCTACGACAAATACATTTTAATATATCGGTATGCATGTAATTAAAAGCTTAATTACGGTAAATACGGGTTCGGCGACCAAAATTGTTGAACTTAAGGTAAATTCTTGTATAAACAAATTAAGTATTTGAAGATATATGTGGCAATCAGATATTCCATAAGTTTAACCAAGAACTGCTATTGGTACATTAATTTCTACAAGTCTTGTATATGTTCACACCAATGCCGGAACATTAAGTCTTCACATGCCAAGAAGTTACGTCTAGGAAGTTTGGCAAACGATCAACTACTATAAAAGATAAAACTACTTTCCCATAAGTCCTTTTATTGTCATTTAGTTTGAAAACTTCCCAAATAGCGCCTAAAGATATCAGCACAAATCTGGAAAATGGATTCTGAAATCAGAGGTTTGCCAAAACACGACAGTTTTCGACGTTCACATTCTTATTAAAAGTAGCTTTTATCCCAATAAAAACCAACTATAAACGAAAATTGATGTTTTTTTTATGGAGTTGTGTCAAAAAGCACGATAAATATAGCGATGGTGTCCGAGTATGCTAATTACGTGAAGATCACGTAGGAATTTCTTAGAGAATCGCGTCAAATATTTTACATACGGAGATGTTTAGCTTTGGTAATATACCCAATCCTTTGATATAGAAGATATTAAGGTTGATGCACGACGGTATTTTTGACATTTTAAACTTTTTGGCAACTCCAAAATACAGTCGCTGTCGGTTTTAAGCCTGCTCGAAAAAAATTTGATAAACCAATTTATGTGGAAAACGTACGCTGTGAGAGGACAATTTCTACACACAAGTTATGCAACAAATTCAATCCACTATCGCTATACTTCGTAGGCCCAATGACAGATATTGGAAATTCGCAAAATCTGATTTTTCTAGATATTTGTCGTATTTGTGCAACCCACGAGAACACAACAACGAAATCCGGAAAAATCCATAAATCCACTCCATGCCTCTGCCTCACTCTCGGCAAACTCATTATTATGAAAATTCCAAACTTCGATGCAAAAAAAAGTCACAATTCACTTCAAGTGCTCAAATATGCATTGCACAAAATCCGTTCACATCAGCTAACTGATTGAAAAGCACAAACTAGGAACACGATGGGCATTTGGGAGGTCCTATTTCCTGGTGCCTTATTCACTAAAGATGCACAATTTTGGAAACAAGGTCTTGACGAAACATACATTAATACAATAGGTTTGTTTTGCCACCATATCCTCCTCAAAAATAAGGCAATTAAGCTTCGATAAAATGCACAGAACTATAACCGAGAGCGTTATTATGAAAGGTATATTGCAAATTGATTTAACTATAGCACAAGTCCAATTAATATTTCGAACCCTAATAAACATTTCATTGCATAACTGCAGGGCATCAAAACTGGCTCATTTTAGCTGCAAAATTACGACAAGGTGAATCGTATAGGCTACTCTGTCTGTACTAATTTACAAACATTATATGGCAGTGTTATTAACAAAAGTAAATTAAAATTGGGCTGTTATTAAAATGGGGAAATATAGTTTTAGTGCCAATTTCTAAAATTACGACCACTTAATAAAAAAAGTAATTCGAATATTTGCAATTATCTTCGGTGACAGACAATAACTATTCGAGAAGCTTTTGCCCTTATAAGTCAATTACACAAAAAAGGTACTGGTCCAAGAGATCATACGTAATTACAATAATGGAATGTTTCTTTATGGAAATTCCACTTCAAGCGGTGTAATATGCATTTCAGAAAATCCGTTCGGAGCAACTAGCAGAATATTATTCAATATTAAATTATCGGTTTAATTAAACTCAAAATAAATTTTATAACTAAATTTTTTATTTCAATAAATTACTATTCGTATAGCCATGAGTGATATTCCCTTCGTGTCAGTCTTCTTCTTAGTCGAAGAAACCGAAGTTGAAAATCGGAAAAAAATCATATTGCGCAAACTTGGAAAACACACACTGAGCACGAAGCTTAGGAGAATTTCAATATATCATGTAATCACTTTTACGTAAGAGTTTTACATCAGACAGACATCCCCCGGGAACTTTTCAGTCATTTCCCTAACATTTAACATAAGATTTTTTTTTGAAAAAAAACTGCTGGATTTTATCCAAAATGTGTATATAAGATGATAACTAATCAACTGGCTGATGCAAACTATTTCAATTTCACGAATTCCCATACAGTTTTTCATTTGCCTGCGACTTTTTTTGCAAAACTGGATCACAAATGTTTGACCCACTGTTTTATAAAACAGCAATGATGACATCAGCATGTGGCAATCCCTTCCCTCTAACTTTCGTCATCCTTCATATGTCCCACTCAAAATCTCAAGTCGATTTCCTTGACAACTTTTCTGTCATCTCCCTGACATTTTACGTGAGATTTTTTGAGAAATGATGGTTTTTGTCCCAAATGTTTATAAAAGATTATGACTAATCAATTGGTTGACGCAAACTATTTCAATTTCTATCTCAGATTCCCCGATATTCCCAGGGATTTTTACGAATTCCCTCACATTCCCTGGCACTTTTTCATTTCCCTAACATGACCGCTCCCCCCTAAGCTGATGACATAATATATGAACGTTGCCTTATTACTGATAATGGTCATACAGCAATAGGAAGGCATAAGGTGTGTAAACCTGACTGACATTGTGAGTGAATGTAGAATGTCCTTCGCCCAATACAATTTGGGGGGTCTAATACTTATATGGCAGTACTGTAGCTTTCCCTCGAAACTCCCATCCCCATAAGTTCATAAGCACCATTAGCACCATTGGAGAGCATGAAAAGCTCTACTTACATAGCACAGCATGCCGTTTCTTAGAGCACGTTGTCGAAGAAGAGTAGATCATCACCAGCATTCCCGATGGGTCGCCCACCCCCAAGTTCTTGGGCGGGAGTCAGGAGTAATCCAGGGTGATTCAGTCGCGCCAAAGTCGCAATGTCACCTGGAGCAATGCTGGCCTGTGGGGATGGACGGGGCGCTGGATTTGCCATGCGAAACGAATTCAAAGAGGAATCCGAGTGTCAGCTCACATAATGTGTCCACTCTGACGAGAAGAAACCGTTGTCACGTCCAATGTGGTCCGGAAAGTCCGAACGACTTCCGGCACAGCGGCAAAAAGCCCACTTTCGTCCAGTGCTAATCTGTCGTGTTGAGGACCAAGGAGTACAAACAGAAACTTCTAAGTCCAATTGATGCTGATGTATCAGTGGCACGGACTGGGAGAGCAAAGCGTTGAGATGCTGCAACACAGGTCGTCCGAGGCACGTCTAACGAGCAACCCGAACCGACACTTACTGTTTGCTGGAACAGCGAGCCACTCCTGGAGTGAGGCACCACGCATGCTCCCAGAACGCTCCATTCAAAGCAACTCTGTATACGGTAGGACGCTCATTCAATCTATCGGGTGTGGCATGGCATGTCATGGGGTGCAGACTGAGCACCAGATCGAACTCGTGTCATGGGAGCAAGCAGGGGGGAAGCTCAAATTCTCAAGTCGATTTCCCTGACATTCTACATGAGATTTCTTTAATAAGATAACTTATTGATGTTAACCTAAATTTATATAATGATGATAACTATATAATCGGTTGGGCGATGCAAACTCGCTCAATTTTATTGACATTCCCTGATATTTTTCACGAATGTTCATGAATTCCCTGACATTCCCTAGCACTTTTTTCGTTTTCCTGTCATACCCTGAATTTTCAGTAAGTGGGAGATCTGTTGTTACAGTACCAAATTACTGCACTCCAGGACGTAGGGAAGTCGGTTTTCGAAGAATCGAAAAATACTGTGTTACGTAACAGTAGAGGGAGGGGGTATTCGATTTGTTACAAAGTGTTA
>JAQGAF010002748.1:0-20801 GCA_034687865.1 Kryphioiulus occultus
ACAGGGAAAATCGCCTGCCCAAAATTTTCCCACCGACCTCGGCCGGGATGCGAACCCGCAACTCTTGGGTCGAGTGGAAAACTACTGTGTAAAGGCGCGTTTACACACTGTAACAAAACATTTCAACATAACAAATCAGTGTTAAACTCTGTTGTACAACTTGTTATATAACTCCATACACTGTATATGGAAGATGAAAACGGCAAATGAAAAGAAAATGAAAAGAAACAAATGTTATTTAACAGCTGGATGACCCTTGTTATCGAGTGGATGTTAATATAAGAAGTTGTTCAACAGATTTAAAAACTAATTTATTACACATGTACATACATGTAGTGTAAATGCAACTTTATACATGAAAGTTATACAATTAGTTCCAAAATGATAAGGAAAAGTGCTACATAACATGATGTTATGTAACATGTTTTTGTTATATACCAGGATATATGTGTTATCGATCATTGTCTATAAAGATCACAGGACTTTGTAAACTATACATGTTTTATTACGTCTATAAAACTTGTAAACTTTTTATAAAACGTTCACTTTATTACATGAGTCATCAATACTGAGATGTTGTTAAAATATTTCACTTCCGATTTCCAAACAAGTCGTATGACTGTGTTTCATAAAATTATTTTAAGGAAAATTGTACCAATGTTTTGTTATAAAGTGAATACCCAGATTTATCCTGTGGTCCTTTGGTTTTTTAAAACTCCTAATGTTATGAATATGTGCAAGTGAATTTTAAAAGAATTCTGTACTCTTCCAAAAGTTGCTTCTTGCAACTAACAGTTTTTTTAAAAAAAAATTAATTTGTATAGTGAATGTAGGGATTTATGATCATGTGCACCCTGGATATGCACGTGAAGTTTGAAGCCAACTGTTGACACAATTATGACACCTCTTTGTAAATATTTAACGAACCGTTAAACCAAACTTGATTGATGACTATTACAAACGATCACAAATTATCACAAATTGACAACAATTCTCGACTTAAAAGTGCCGACAAGGGTCTATAGAAAACTGCCAAAAACGTGTTATAGGACACTGTTCTGCACAAGTGTCAAAGGTATAGCTACATGTACATGTATAGCTGCGTGCACGCAACTTTCGGGAATTCCATCTTCGGACACCGGCCTATGTTTAGACGCCCAATAAATACCGGGGTGCATGTCACGCATTTTTCATCACAAAAGA
Organism: Kryphioiulus occultus; assembly: GCA_034687865.1. NCBI lineage: Eukaryota > Metazoa > Arthropoda > Diplopoda > Julida > Julidae > Kryphioiulus > Kryphioiulus occultus. The sequence continues at coordinate 1,204 of JAQGAF010002748.1, forward strand.
GCAAAAGCACCGAGGAGGAAAATTTTAAACCTCGCAGGGTGGTGCTGGGTAAAGGGTTGAGGATAAGAAAGGTTCCAGTAGGGGGCGGGCCGGTGCAATTATCCAAATCCGTAATTAATATCCGCTGATGCTAGTAATCGTACAATAATAAGCACTGCAGTTTTTATTTCACTTTCAACAGCATTTCGTACGATATACTTTGCGGATGCAGTTGACCGATCAACACCCTTGGCTGGCCCCTGAGGAGCACAAAAGGCCAGAGGAAGGTGTTCGTACAATCGTCCTAGAGGGGAAAGCCTTACATCCACGCCTTGTTATGACAAATCCCGGGGAAAACTTGCGAACCTACTGTATAACTAGGCTTATGTGAGGTAAAGATGTCCGCCCCAATAAACGACAATGTTTTAAAGCTTTTGTATAGAATTCGAGCGTATTTAGAATTTTTTTTTCAATAATTTGAAATGGCTTGAAAATGTTGAAGTCTTGCATACATGTACTGTATGTTATTTCGACCATATTGAGCGTTTGACAAAATCAAAAACTATGGTATCTACAACTATGCATGACAAAATTTAAAACTTTTTCTGGGTTCCCCCAGAGATGAAATTTTCAACTTCCCATACATTTCCTGGTTTTAAAGCAAATTTCCCTGACCACTGATTACTGATAATGAAATAATACGGCATATGCCAATGTAAAGAATGCTACATGTATTGCATATTATACAGAATATAAACAGGAGATAGAAAACACATTTTCAATTAGGAAATAGCAATTTAGATTAGTTTTTTTTTAAATTAACAATTCCAAAAAAACTGCTTGCCTTTTCTGGATATTTGTGTCAACCTTTAACTAGCTACGTAAAATATACTACTGATTTTCTGAATTTCCCTGACTTTTTCAAAATTAAATTCATTTCCCCTGACTTTTTCAAAAGTAAATCAATTTCCCCTGACTTTTTCAAAGTAAATCCAACATTTGCAATTCCAGGCTTTTTAACGTCCCTGGATCTGGGGGAACTATGATTTTTATATCTTCTCATGTAAAGGACGGCAATGGGAATCTCATTCGTGCTATCCCTTAGATTAATTAGTAAGGAATTCTCGCTTCAGATAAGCTGAACGTTTACAAAAAATAATAATTAGTCGTTATCACGTGTTAGATACTAACAGGTGTTTTCATTAGCGACGTAATCTACTCTCACGTTATTTAATTCCTCTGGAAATGGGAGAGGGTAATCAAATCTGGTGTTAATGAAATAATATAAAAGCAAATTGGTAGGAAGATAGGTATCCGGGCCATTAGCGTTCTATTAACTGCTGAAAAATTGGTTAAAATTATCTACAAAAACAAAGATACAGGGCTCAATAAGATAGGTTGTATGACGATTCCTCGAGGCCTAAAACCAGAAACCGAAAAACTTGTGATCATTATCAGGAATATTAAAACTACTAACAAATACATGGTTTTGAAATATAATTAAGCAGTGCTACAACCCAAAATAGGCGTTCTGGAGGTGAGAGATCTAGATTGGAATTCGGAAAATTAATAAACCCAGATAATTAACGTGAAGTCCAACACCTAGTACATGTTTATCATGCAAAAAAATTCTGAACATATTTTTGCAATAAAAATTATTATAACCTCTAAATATATTTGCCACATGTAACGAATGAACCTTTGGTCAGTGTTTAGCTTGTTTACTAAATTCCCAATTCCCGCCATTTTTTCATAAAACAAATTAACTTAAGGAAAAATCAAAAATTATGCATTTTCAGGCAAAATTTTTATCATTTTCAACTAAGTTCGTTGTAAGAGCACTAAATTAGCGAGATGCTTTTTTGGCAGGGTGATAATGATCCACCTTGACGGTTCCTTGACCCCACCCCTCCTCCCTCCATTCCACGCTGGCCGTATTTCACTCATGGGCCAGTAGAGGTGCCTGGGGGGACGGGGGGAGGGGTGGGTTACCATCGGTGTGGTACCTCGTGTGGCATTATGGGAATGAATGGGTGAAGGAACTTGAATGACACCGCGGGGATAACTAACTCCTTCAACCCTAATTTTTTCCGTTTTTTTTGCGTTACTCTTATTTGCCTAAAGCTGGAACTGGATCACAATCTAGATACTCATCGAGTAGCAAGAAGCCACCGAGTTTACACACCACTTTCACTACCGACCACATTTTAGGTCATTTTTCCTAATGCACAATACGATTTCGAACTTTGATTCGAGACAACCAAACCAAGGAACTTGATCTGAGTGGCATGTGGCATGTAAACGCCTTAAACCGAGTGTGTGGCAAATCTAAAACCAGATGCAGCGAAGTGCCCCCATTCACGTGGCCTCCCAATTTGGCCATAAGGGGGCGACTCGTGTTTTCCCTGATAGTTCTCATGCAATTAATTAAGGCTTCCTTGGTGCATTTTCGGTAACACACCCATGCAAGGTCCGTGTGACTTTATAAAGCGGACGATAATCAGCTAACTTGAACTAGCTTGAACTAGGTGATCTGGTTTAAGCTGACTTTAATTTCTGCTTGTACACATGTCAGCTCTCAGCCTAACAGTAGTAGACAGCGTCACTCCACCTGGTGGCAAAATTCCGAACCTTTTGGAGAAACACCATCAGTGCATCTAAGGGGTTAAACGGCTGTTTCATCGCCCAAAAGTGCCGTTTAAATAAATGGGCCATCCGAATGCATTTGGGTCATTGCCCTTAATGCGACCGACCACAGCCCACTTTAATAGCTAGAAATCACTGACGTCACTGACTTTCTGGCTCGTCAAATTCCCATTTCCATAAGCAGTGACCAGTGGGCTGTGGCTGACCATGCAGACAGGACGCCATTAACATGGCCGTTAGTGGTTCGACCATTGACTGCATGCCTCGTGCCATTCGTACTAGTGTTTTGTCCTTGCAATGGTCAGTTCTCGTGTTGACCAGCATGGCCCAACGTGTCACCAATTTTCACCGATTTTCAAACCTAGCGCTAGATGGCGGGCGAGTCGCTTAATTCGTGGGCTATTCGCAAAGTAACTGCGCAGTTTTCATGGACGACCCCCGTATTGATCTCTCAGGCGATTATTATTATTGGGACGTCCAGACAACAGGTAGGATAGAATCGTTCTCCCAATACCATGGCAACGGCATTGCAACCCGCCATTTTTATTGGCTAGCTGTTAGCAAACCGGTTGAGGAGCGAAATTTAAGAGAGACCAGAAAAACCTCGCTATAATGTATGGGCTAGGTCTAAAAAAAGCGTACAGATTTTAATCAAACTTATGAAAAGTTTTACATAGTGCCAGGCTATACGGACGATGAGTGGGTGCGCACATTTTCAATAAACCCATTATGTCGGACTTTACGTATAACAATTAATTTGGTTCATTGTTGGCATGGAGCTGTATTAGAAATTTTTATACTGTACATGTACATGTAGGAGTGCAATCTCCATCGTGACAAGCACCACAGACTTTTAAGAGCGAAAATAAACGTTGGATAGCCTGCATTCAATTTTTTTTCAAAATTCACGCTTGCAATAGAACATTGAGGAAGTTTGAAATTTTCAATAACAGAGTTTATATGGCACGCGTTTATAGGGTGTCTACTGGATTTGGTATTGCAAATGTAATGACACTTTCATGACTTCAACAAAATTTCAATTCATATTTCGTATTAGACCGTTCAAGAATAATGTCATCACAAAATAGTGATTTTCCGATGCATAATCTGCCCTAGTGATAACTTGATAAATTATCAAAAATACACCTTAGACGTTTTTTTTCTTTTTTGCAAAACTGGATGACAAATGATGAATTTTTTTATATGTTGAATCAATCAAAGGTAAATTTCATGTAAATTTGTAAATTTTCACGTAATTTCATGACAGTTCATGACTTCCATGACCTGAGTTTAATTTCAAGACTTTTCCATGACTTCCACGACCGGTAGACCCCCATTATAATAAAACCTTTCTATAATAACTACTCAATGAAGCATAAGCTTATTTTGATGAGTACCGATAATTGGTGATTTGGGTAACATGACCATACCCTCACACGTTGCAAGACTTTAGCAGAATAATATACAGGAGGCGTAGCAAATAATGGAAATATCAGCATTGGTGTTGCTTGACTATGGTTTGAGGAGCGGGAAGGTAAACTTCAACATCTTCCCATCATGGTTAGCCAAATCTATAGATTTTAAATTTCCAGCATTAGATTGAGGAGGTATAGGTGTACAGATTTCTCAGTCCCCCGAAGATGTCATTATAAATGATTGATAAAGTTCCTTTAGAGAGAATTCACAACTTGTAGTAAATTCCAGAATGATTGTTCATGATTGAGGGTAATAAAGCTTCAAATTAATAAAAAGATATGAACCTATTATTTGTCCAACTTCTGCATATACAATGTACTTGTTTGTATAGGACATCCAAGAGATGGGATAGGGGGGTGTAAGTTTTTGTAGGACCGAGTTTAGTGCACAGCTCCTTTCAAAAAGTTCCCAGTCATGGGAAATTTGAATCGATATATACCGGTATACAGGGTGCGTTTCACCTTCATCATTTTCGCCTCAATTTCTGTGGCCTCCAGGTGAACGTTAGAAAACGCGTGATCAAAGAGATGGGGTTAACGCGATGCGCGAATTAATCTTCTCACCGGTTGATAGGTCAATTCATTAAAGGATCATCAATTTAACAGTTCCGCTGCAGCGAGCGATGACACTTGACACAAACAGGCTTAGTTAACACAAGAGGGTTAAGCCATTAAAGGCATTATGGGTCACCCCAGTGGTGGATTATGAGATCATCACGATGCTATCAACCCAGCGGCGCTGTAATGACGCTTAATGCATTTTTTGCACATTTCAAAGTGCCTCTAATTATAATTAAATAGCGCTAATTACACGTGACGACAAAAACCTGCTGGATATGGATCCCGTGTAAACAGGTGATCTACGGTTCAGAACCCTTTATATTCTTAACACCAATGATCGGATTTTTTGACCAAAACGAATTGTGTTGACCTTTATAGCACTGAATCTTGATTTTAGGGTCTTAATAGCTATTTGGGACAATTAGTTCGAAATACATGTTCAGTAAGTCACACCTTACTCTGGACATCGTGACGTCATGCGTTCGTATTTATGTGTGTAAACGGAAGCTCCGAAGGACAATCCAAATGGCGGCATCAGCATTTTCGCTAGCATTCGGTATTTTAGGGGGCTTTATTGGCATAGCTGGGGATAATTCAGACTGTCGTCATGGCGCCAAAGGCGGACGAGACACCAGCGACACCCTGGCAACGGGACACGCCAACTGTATTGGCGTTTGTTGGCTTTTGTCATCTTTCCAAATTTGTTGATGACGCCAGTTTAATTGGCGCAATGACCTTTGAGCCGAATAGCCGCAAATAGCCCTCTTCATCGGGCCTAATTACGTCACCACGAGTCCGTTCACCTAAATTTTGAGCGCTTGGTGAACGTACTAAATCCGCACACCCCAAAGTTGAAAAGAGAAAAGTTTGATATTCAACCATCAACCATCTGTGGATTTATGAATACCAATACAACATAGCTAAAACGTGACGTCATGTATGTGTTAACGATCAAACAAGTGGAACTCCTAGGCTCATTCGGATCCATACTATTAACTGATCTTATTTCTTGCATGCCATCAGTCAAAACTCAATTTAACAATTATGGGGTCCACTCCAATACGGTGATAATATAAATATTATATTGCTGATAATATAAAGAATATTTAACTTTCATTGGGTGAAAAAGGATATCTGATAAACTGTCTTTGGGTATTAAAAAAAAAGTTTACGAAACAGTCTTCCTCCATGCTTATATTGACACTGTACTGTATACATTCATCTATACTTCCGTTTAAGTGCGTGTAATTGAAATCTTAGCCTGGCAGTAATTCGGTTGGTCACTGGCCATTAACAACGCCCACTACCGTAGAGGTCATTTGTAGGTCGGGCTAGTGGAGAGATGAGCTTGGCAATTAAAGTCAGGGAAGCCAACCCGGAGTTTTTGCATAGCGCGGACAAAGTTGATTGTATAATATCAAGAATCATCTGAGCAATGTCCAAAAAAACTGCAATTCTGGCCAGAACCATTACAGGACCAGAAACATTCCTCGTTGATTAGCACAAAACTTTAGGAGCTTTCATGCGTTGTTTGAGTACGAGCTGCCCAAACTTACGTTCATAAAGATGGGAAAGAAATGAGCAAAGAGTTGAAATAAACTGTGGCCAAGCAGGTGGTCAGTTGGCGTATCATCCATCAGGCCAAACCGTGAAGGCGTGAGAACAAGCCCACCGAGCACGAGTTGCCCACTAGGTGGCTACACGATCGCAGCGCCACTCTCGTGTGCCAGCAAAACGAACGAACACGAAATCGCCCTTAAAAGCCATTACGAAGGCAGAAATGCGCAATATGGTCAACCGCATATCGGCCGAATAAATAATGAAAAATGCGCGCCTTATTCATGTATAATGAATGCTGGAGAAAACAAACGGCAAATTACCGGCACGACCACCAGGGGAGACGCCGCCATGTTTAACGAGAGTTGGCGAGATGCAGCACTGCATGAAGTGCAGCGAAGAAGAATCGATGGATGCGGTGTTCACAAACTAATCGAAGTCACCACCCCGATGATTGCCACATTTATTATCGCAGTACAGTGCATTTTGAATTAGGACTTGTCTTGATTCATATACCGATATACTGTATGTACATGTACAGTGCCTGAAGTGTGACAGTGAAAATCTCCCCAGTACACACCTTAATAAAGCTGCGTTCTCACGATTCCGCTTTGTCGTTCAAGTATTACTTATCAACAAATGTTGAACGAGAATTGAGATATTGTTTAATTTTAAATTCTGCTCAGACGGTTCCCGTGCACGCGCTTTGAAAGCTGTTGAAAATTGAAAGTTGGTAAACTTTATTCGCTTTTAACATCACCTGAACGATAAAAAGTTGAATCGTTAGAACGTGGCATATTAGTTACTCGGTCCTTTCACTCAGATCTCCAACCCAAATAACCTTTTTTGTCAGTTAATCTGGATTTTCACCAGTTCCAAACATGAACCTCTTCATATGCATGTCGTACATCGAACGCCATATCATTATTCAGCCCATAAGACTCGTGTGTAACGTGACAAGTTATAATCGGGGGAATTTAATGGGTTACCCAACACTCGCGCGTGTATGCGGTTGACCATTGATGGCCAATGCGTGCCCACTGGTCAGCTCGATCGGCTGGCGAAATCCGAAGAGCCGGAAAACCAACGTTGGCTTCGACCGCACCATGAATCACGGGCCTAACTCGCCACTAGCTGGATCAAGGGGGATGGACAATGGTCAGATGGTCAGCGCCGGCTGCTTCGACCTGTTACTACCTCCAACTTGAAATAAATGAGCGGAAATGCTTATATAACTCACAAAGTTCACTAAATAGCCATGTTTCTATTTAATCATACAACCTATATATACTGCATGTATTGCATGTACATGTACAGTTTTGAACCAACGGAAAAGGCTATGGAGCGTGACAGCTAGCTTTTAGAAAGAGCATCTTATTAGCACCCTGTAAATTATGGGCAACTTATACAGGGTGAGAGAAAATTTAAGCCTAGCAACGTAATAGTTGAAGATTCAGCAGGAATAGAAAGGTGAGGATTCAGCAAATCAGTGAAGTCCAAGTGACTCTACAGTGGACATGCCGTCCAAGCCTGCTATGATATCCATAATGCGAGATGTGAATGACATACAGTACATGTACAGCGAATGTATTATGAAAATTGATACCTTAAGGGAGGCATCTCTGCCATACTGCGAAACCGTGGGCCAATGCAATTCAAACCTGCTGCACCAGAAATTCGAAATAAATTCACAGCAACGTTTGCCATGACGTCATAGATCACGCGTGACATGTTTTTGGAGTCATCACCTGTCACATTCTATTGGCTCAAAGACCAATTACAATGCTATCGCTCATCGTTTTCGAAATATTTCAAAAACTTATAGATACAAACTTTTCTTTCACCCTGTACAGTAATATATATCAGGAAAACTTGCCCACAACTCTGATTTACTTAATTTTTTGACAACTTCGAGAGAATTCATACAGACGCCCTACATGTATCCTGCTACGGACACCCTGTACACACGAAATGGTCGCATTCTCGAGTTGATCAAAGATTTCAGTCTACATACATGTATATAGTAGTTTGCGTGATGCTACAATCTTCTGAAGCATGATGCATATACAGTATACTTTCTCGCAGTAGTTTGAATTTCAAAATAACATCAAGTTCCTCCATGCAAAGTCAAAAGCCAAATTTGCAACAACAACAAAATTGACACGAAAAGCTTCGCTGCATGCAGCACTTTTCCTGGATTTCAAGCATTTCTAGCATGAAGCAAAACGCGGTAATTTCAAAATGCGATAATTTTTAAAAATGCCAAAATGCCACCAAAACACAAAAACAGGGCAATTAAGTTGGTGGCAATGCATTACAGGTTTCGGTCCCACGCAAGCAAGCATCATCTTTAAGCGTCGTCGCTCGAATTTCTTTAAGGTAGTTTTCCCGAAATTGCCAACTTTGTCCCTTAAGCGCCGCCACCCCTTTCGGTCCCACGCCCACCCTGTACGCAGCGAGCACACACGATCACATGACGGTCGCCATGGCGACGGAAACGGTCACGTGTGGCGTTGCCCTGGCAACCGAAGGAAAAAGCGCACGCATTAGAAAGGAGATGCATGAGATGGAAGCGAAAAGGGAAGAAGAGGAGGAAGAGGAGAAGGAGGAGAGCTATGGCACAACATTTAAGGATGAGGGGGTCGGATGCGTGGGGGAGCTATACAGGGAGGGTTATAAAAGGGGAGGAAACGAAATGGGGCGAACATCTATCTATACCCGCCCTGATCAACAATGTTCCAAACGTTGAAAGTTGGAAGAAAAAGGGGGAGATGGGAAGACATTAAGTCAAATCAACGTGTTTCAGATCGAAGCAGTCAGGCCTGGAATCTGACTATGGTCGCCAAACTTCGTTAGTTTAATCGAAGATTAAAGAGGGGCTTTAACGAGTCACTCGTCACAAACTGCCCCAATCGGCCGTTACAATAGTCAACGATTGAGAAACTGTATAACAATATGGAATGGAATTAAACTCGAGCTTGGTACGCAGGCATCTTTCTGGCTTTTCTGCTCTTCAGGGTTCCACCAGAGATGACATTTTCAACTTCCCGGACTTTTCCCTGATATTTCCTGGTTTTAAAAAAGGTTTTTACGAAGAAACAGCAAATTTTTTTTTTTTTTAAATCTTTTACAAAACTGCTTGACATCGCTTGATTTTTGTGCTAACCAATTTAGAACTAAGTATGTAAAATCTGTTGTTGAGTTGTTGAATTCCCCTGAGTTTACCAGACCATTTCAATTTCCCTGACTTGCGCTAAACTGTATTTGGAAAACGTCGAACCTCTGGTTTTTCGAACTGCAAATACGATAATTACCTGCTAATGGTCGACTCGCTTACTTGAGATACAACTAAAGTTGGCGAGTGATTGGTAGTTAAACCATCTTTCATTGTTGAAAACATTCAATTTTTTTTATTTTGCAATACAGAACGTCTTTCAACATTGAATTTCAAGTTCTACGGTTGCCATGGTTGCCACGTGCACCGCTTCCTCGCGCATCGGCACGTGACTATTCAACGAATCAACGCTATGACATTTGAGCGGAAAATTCAAACAAATTCAAAAAAGTTAATGTGCTTTTCTTAATTTAAAATGTATGACTAGTACGTTGCTGTATGATGCAGAGGGGGCTCTCTTCCTAAATTACGCTTTCATTAGGGTAATCAATTAAATGCCAGTACAAGTAATTAAAAAAAGTGAAATGACCACAACTGCACTGTTTCTAACAATGCGGATGATCCAAAATTCTGAATACGATCGAAACAAAATCGCCAGAATTCCACTTAGGAGATAGGCCCGCACACTGGGCCAATTTTTTCTATCACCCCTTTCCAATGTCGTGTCCAGGTTGGTTTTTTTTGGTCTCATCTCGCTTAATGAGTAAGTAAAACGCCGTTTAAAAACTTATTTTTCAGCGAAAAAACGGGAGATAGCCCGATGGTCTTTGACCTCTCGCACATTCCAGGTATCCCTAGGCCTAGGCTTCATGGCGATATGATTTGCGGCCAATAAAACCGTCAAAAGCAAAAAAACCAGTTGAACTACCCTGGACTTCTCTCTCCCTCACCCTCATCCCCCTCTTACCTCGGCTATTTTTCGCTTAAAAACTTAACCTGGTTTCACCTAGATTGCACTCTGGTGATCCAGTTTGCACTCTTAATGACTGCCTCCATTTTTAATTTACGAAATACGCGACTGAGTCACTTGCGAATGCACTCATAACACTACCCTTTTCGAGGGCCGACCATAAATTGCTGTACTAAATTTCCTCCCAGTATACGTAAGTCTAATATGCAAGTCTACATATAAGATCTATATCAGTCCCATTTTGTCCTAAAACGATTATTTAACCCATGATTATTCTGAAGTAAAACTAGTCTTATTATTGCAATATTAGAAGATGATATGAATTCAACTGAACGGAGTCTACAACAATTACAGCAGGTCCATCTGGAGTACGACTATGTATGCCATGAGCCGTACTCGGCCCCATTTGTGCCAAAAAGATTACTTAATCCATGAGTATTCGGAAATATTAAGAAAAACAACCTAGTCTTGTTATTGTACAATTAAAACACTAGAACATGAACAGAATAGGGCAGAACATTCTTCAGTGAAGTTAACGATTCGTAAAATTTGCAAATCCAATTGAACTTCAGGAACTCGATACCAGTTTAACTAAAAGAAACGCCTGTAACTACAATTATACCATTTTAAAAACAACCAATAAGATAAATAGTTCGTTTCTCCCGAACGTTTCCCATTATGTTGAAATATTTTACACCCCACCCTTTTTTTAATAACCAAGTATAGAAACAACTCAAAGGAATGAAACGCTGTTAAATTTAACGGCGATTTTCACGTACAAGTATTATTTACACACCAGATAACTTGCGAAATTTGTCCACTGCAACTATAAAACCACCTTGAGGTAATAAGGCAGCATCATTGAACAGTTTTTGAATGGGCAGAAGAAATACAACAGGTTTAACTGCTAAAAGTTATCTGAATTTTTTTAAATTTATTTTTTAATTCCAGGTATCCACGACACCTCAAGGGGTACGGCTGAACTGAACCGATAATTTGTTACGTAACGCTATCAGCGAAGTCTAATGACTTCATAAAGGGATTATCGTAATTTGTTGACGTAATAGTCAACGCATTAACAGCACACGATGGAAGGATGTGCTTGCTCACTTTGCAAAAAATAAAAGTATTCAAGTAAAAAAATGGGGATGAATAAAAGCACGGAGAGAGAAGAATCGTTTTCTTAAATGCCTTAATAAGAGCGAAGATTAAACAATGGCAATTTTACGCTAGACAATTGCGATGAATGAGACGAAAAATACCAGAAAAAAAAGGCAAGAGAACAACCAAGTTGCTTTCAGGCGAAAGCGCCCCCGGGAGATAACGCCCTCTAGCGGACGAATGGAGAAACAGCGCTCAAACAGCCCGCGAAAATACGAAGGAAATTATGGAAAGCACACGTGTGGTCACCGATTCAGTCCTTTAAAGATCTTCCGACTTTTCATCTGAATCAATCTTGCTCAAACAATATTTTAAAGAAAACGTGGGCTGATCATGCAAGCAATACATCACAAGGCTACCCTAAGCGTTCCATTCCTTCCTTGAGGGTTCACATCGACCAATAGATGGAGCAGAAAACCGTGGCGTCTATGGCGTCTTACAAGCGCGTGCAAAAGGTACTTGGTAAAAATCACGTGCCAAAATTCTCGTGAGCAATCACTTAAAAATGTCCTCATAAAAATCACGTTGCTTTCACGTGCACATCAGAAAAACGTGTGACGTTCACGAAAACATTTACATGTACCTACAGTACATTAAAGTCAATTTTATGTAGCGCTAACATTACATTATGCATTTTCATGGTAGCTTAGTGGGCCTAGATAAAACGCTGACAGTATAATTCATAGTTCAGGGTTGTAAACAAATTCCAAGTTTTAAAATTTAGGACTTTCAGGGTGACTGGCAGAATTTTCAATGAAATTTCCCTGACTTTTCCAGACCAAGTCAATTTCCCTGACTTTTTCTGGTTTTACAGACGGCCAGTCATCCTGTTTTTAGGCTTCTTTGGAGAAAAATTGAGCACTATTTTAGGGCTTTTGGAGACAAAAGAACAAACTGGTGTCAAACTTCACGTGTACCAAGGCAATGGCATTGTTGGCGAACTGCACCTATACCAAGCTAGACTGTCAGCATTTAACTTACTACAAGTAGTCTGACAACACAATGCACATGGCTTTTAGAACGTCTTTTAATATTTAGCAGTTTTTAGGACATTTATGACTAATTTTCCCATACTTTTTAGGACCTGTTTCCACCCTAAGTTGTTAATCAAATACAAAAATTAAAACTTGAGATCCTCGTTTCATAGAATTGCCAAGAAAATACCACGAAATGCGCAACGTGGCAACTGCAAATGCACGAAAGGACATCGAGCCAAATGCGCCCAAATTAAACCCCAGCCTAACAACACTAATAACGAGAAATAGCAAAAATATTGTTGATGTGACATTTCCTCGAAATGTAGCAAAACCACCGACATCCTCGTGTAGTGGAATAGCATTCGCAACACCAGTTTGAATCCTCCTCCGAACTCAAACCACAATTTTTTGAGCATAAATTCCGAGTTGAATAGCCCTGCCTTTCCCGTGATGCAACGCGCGAGGGGCAACTATTCCACCTAACCCTCCCTCCCTTGTAATCGGGGTCATTCATTCATTCGGCTAGCTAGTGTCCGACGTGAGCGAGGGCAGAAAAAAAAAACTAAAAAAACGAGCCTCCTCGGGCCATCAGTCCACCCTAACCTCGCCGCAACGCTAAAAAAAACACACCGAAAATCGCCAGAGGGCGCGCCTCGTTGCGTCTAGTCAAGTCAGAAAAAAATAACCATTTTCAACTAATCTCGCACCAGGCGGGTCAAGGAAATTTCCCAAGAAATTAACCTTGCTCAGGCGGTCTCCTGGCGAGCTTAGCTAGCCCCTGGTCACTGGAAAAGTAGACCACAGCCACTCGATTTCGGTTATCCGAAAAGGGTTAATTTGGCATTGGAAACAAAGCAGAATCTCACCAACGCACGGCCAGGGTGGGGCATCCAGAAATAGCAACACATATGACAGGGGACAGAAGGTTTTTAAGGGATCAATACTGTATGTGATGGAATACTGTACAGTGTATGGGCGGCCCCTGCTTACTACCCATGTCAGTCATGGGGTTACCAACGTTTGACCAACAGGTTGAGCAATGCAATATTGAGATGTTGACCAAAATTAATCTTTTTCAAAAAAAAAAAAAACTTGTTACTGACTTAATGTATACCAATGCATATTACATGACTTTCAAAACTGAATCAATATAAAATTAAAGAAAAATCAAATCTGTCTAGGATCCGCCATCTTGGGACTCTAGCTGATCACCGTAATACAGTAAAGTGAATTTCCACAGGTTGTCTATTGTATTTGATATTGCAAATTCCATGACTTTTCAATGACTGATCATGACCTCAAAATTATTTCAATGCCTATTAGAATACGGGGTAGTTAGTTTTAGGTCATCACTAATAAGTGGTTCTACCACAGATATGACATGAACTTTGGCCCAAAAAAAAAAATAAAAAAGGCAAATTTTTTTGAAATACTAAATGACAAATGGTGAGTTTTAATTAACCCGAATTTTTATTTTATGAAAGAAAGTCAAACATTCTACGACCGAGATGTAAAGTTCATGAGACTTTTCCATGAGTTCCATTACTGGTACACACTCTGTTTATAGCCCACCACAATGCATCCCAAGCATAGGTAAATTACCCATAATTGGGTAAAAGTGGTTCTTTGGGTAACGACATGCTCATATAGGAAGCGACATTAAAATTTACATTAAAACTGTCGAGTACGAAGTGCGCTGAAGAAGTATTCAAAGATTTGGAAATCCTTTTTGTTGATCATATGACTAGTTTACCTGAATTGGACAAAAATGCTTTCTGATAAGCAGTTCTTGGTTAATGAAAGAAAAATTTGAAAGTTCGGACACATCTTAACAAAAATAATGAATGGAATTGATATCCCGATTCAATTCAAAGCCGTAAAAGAGAAGCATGGAGGATACACACAATCCAGATCTCCTATGGCAGGGATCAATTGCTCCAAGGGTGCCCAAGGTTGAGGTAACAGAACCCCAGTACTTATTGGAACACCTTGAGATGACTATTACAGGGGGCTTAAAATCAAAGGAACATACATGTAAAAACAGCGCCACGCGACCTGTTGCACGCACCCTACGAAATCACTAACAATGTTTTTATTTATTTTTATATTTTTAAAAAGGTTCGTGACCCTAGTGTGCAAAAATTTTGAGAAAAATGCGGACGATTAATGCTGACTCTGCAAATTCGAGGAACGATCTCGTACACGAATTTCATTTAATTTTTTTCTCACCGTGATTCATTCATAATACCAGCGTGACGAACGTGTATCACATTTTTACGAAATGACGAAAAGCCAAACCCAAGGGATATATCAAAAACCACAACCCATTAATAGCAACGATTGTAAAGCTTCGAAGGGAATGTTACCATGGTCACAGCCACGTCAGTACCCTTAAAATGGGTTTGGAAAAAAGTTTTACAAAGTTTTTCTTATACATATACATTATCTGGAATATCCTTCGAAATTACATCTTGTAAGTTGATAAGTCGACCAATGCAGGTCCGAAAAGTTTCTTTTCAACATGAACCACATCGACAATAATGAGATGACCTTAAAGAGGTAATGGCGCTTGAACTCCATGGACCACCGCCACGGTCGCCGCTGGGGGTTTCGAGGCACGTTGCGGTTAGAATAACACGGGGGATATATTTAAACAGTAGCCCAAAAAAATACCACCAGGGGGCGGGACAAGAGGCCGGTATACACAACTCCTCTATAAGGGAAAAACAATCCAATAAGAAGAGAGAAAAATACACTTCCTGGAAAGCATACATGTAGGCGATGCCACACGGAAACTGTTTGTAATACTCTAGTTTACACAGGGTGATCATACGGCAATACCCTCATTACTAAATTTAATTTAAAAAACAATTAGTTACAAGGACGAAATTTTGGGAAGATATAGAAATAAAGTTTCATGGATCCCACAGCCTTAGTAACATAAAATCCCCTGACTTTCCCAGGTTTTCCAGGTTGTAAATGTTATTTCCCCTGGCCTTCAGAAGCCAACGACCAATATAAAGTAAAAAGTGTCTGCCCTTTAATACAAATAATGTTTGTAATCAATATAACGACAATTAATAAATTAATCAATGACCATCATAATAGTATTAAAGCACTGTTTTAATTTTGAGTATTCAGATACTCGGAATTTATTTAATCTGGCAAATTTTGATAGTGTGAAGCCAAATACCGTAGAAGGACCCACTCAGCCATATTATAGTCTTCGTTCATTGTGCAAATGGCAACTTCGATCATTTCAAAACCAAGGTCACAAACATTATATGAAATACCTTGTGTTAGGAAATCCCCTGACTTTTTGAAATTTCTTCAAAATTCCCCTGACTTTCCCAGAAATCAAAGGTGCTGTGGGAACCTTGAATTTTTATTTCATGTTGTTGGTTCACAGGCCATCTTGCGGGTTTTCCTACGTAGATGCAATTTATGATTCCAGCTAATTTAAGAATGACGACACTACGATTTCATCACCTCTCCGGTCTATTTGCAACATTGGCGCAACTGGGTCACTTTATCGCGTATAATAACAAACTAATTTGTGACCCCAAACTGCCACTTGACCGTATAGGTCACGGATTCGATTAGTAAGATGACCAGAGCTGACCTCTGGCATTGTTCGCCTTTTGAACCCCATTGTATCGCTTTATCATGTGTGTCATGAAAGAAGGCACTTCAACGCCGATGATTGTGCTTCTGGGTAGCTTCAAACAACGATTTTGACGCCATAATGCGCCGCAAAAACCGACCATATGGCCCACCCGCACAACAACAACAAAAAAACAATAGTAATAATAATAATAGCTCAAATGTCAAAGACTATGAAGCAACTTCCCCATTAAATAAACGAGCGACACAATTCAATTAAAACAAAGTTCAAAACTAACAGTCTATCAAAAATTAATTTTTGAAATGACGGTAGGGATGTACGATCACCCTGTACTTAAAAGAATTTGCTGAGATTCAGCATGGTATAAAATATGAATGACAGCAGACAGCTGAGTGCAGACCAAGCCACCCAGTGGTCACCTGTTGAACTTATCGACCGAAAGTCATTTGTGGAGAATTTGGTCGAAAATTTCCCACCAACGACAGGAAGATGGCGCTGATGTACGTCAAATTCCCATGAAATTCAAATGCACTCGTCGTCGTTGTTCTTAATGGAATCGAAGGCTTAAATTACGTTAATTAGGACGAGTAACATTAACTCAATATTGTCGCTAAAAAGAACGAGAGTGGCTAGGCCTAATCATTGTTGTCATTCAATAATGGCAAATTGCAAAACAGACGTCTACGAATGAAATTCCTGGTGTTGTCTGTGTAGTTCCGGTTCGCTTTCGAACACGGATTTTTGATTTATATTAATTTATTGCTACATTTTTCTAGGAAAAAAACCCTTGACAGACATCTCACAACACTACCAAAAACGACAGGTGGTGTTACGGATGAGTGGCCCTGGTCAGAACATTAAACACGGTTGTGTCATTGAAAAAGTTGGAGAATTCAAGGAAAAACCCGTAAAAAACAACAACCAACATATTCAAGGAGTGGTCAGTTTAGAACGTTTTACGTGTATTTTTAAAAAAACTTAAAAGAAAATTTAAAAACCTTAGCTATCAAGCTCAAACGACGATTTCGCTGACCGTACGTACACGGATATCGAACGCATGTTTATAATATTGAATACAATGGCGTTATACAGGGTTCCCACTCAAATTCTCGAGTAGATTTCCCTGACATTCCCTAACAACTTTTCAGTCTTTTCCCTAACATTTTAAATGAATTTTTAAAAAAATGGATTTTATTCCAAATTTTTATGAACGATGCTGACTAATCAATTGGCATTCCGTGACATTCCGTGACATTTTCACGAATTTTTGTTTAATTTATCTTTCTCAGTTCCCTGATATTACCTGACTTTCCAGAAAGTGGGAACCCTGATATATTTCATCCAGAGGAAGAGTTAGCAGTGCTATCTACATGTATGTTGATGCTATAGTTAGGGTGGCAAATAAATTTCAAGCTTTGAAATTTAGCACTTTTTCAGGTAAATTAAGGATTAATTTTCTAATTTTCCAAACAGTAACATTTTAAAAATACTGTATTTCAACACTGCATATCACATACGATATTAAATGAACAAAAGTGGTGTCAAACAGCACCTGTTCCAAGCAAAAAGCTATCAGCATTTAACTTAATATTATATGTAGTCTGAGAACACAATGTACATGTAGAGGGCGTTTAGGATTTTTTTTTTAATATTTAACCCTTTTTAAAGACTTGCTCGCCACCCTGTAAAGTGGAAATTAGTTTAAGGTGCCACCCTGTACAATTACAACACGCTGCGGTATTTTAGCCATAGGCCTGACAGGGAAAGTGGGTTATTTTTAGGACCCACAAAAACACATGCGTGACCTTTCTTTCCGGCTCATCTGAGGTAAATATTCCGCGAATTTTCCCTTAAAATGTCGACCGATTGGTGGAGACGAACTTAAATTTAGCCTCAGTTATAAAAAATCGCCAACCCCTAGAAAAGGTGGCGCTGGGCTATGTGTTGTTGAATCCACAAAACCATGTCGGGGGCGTTCAAGTATTAAGTCATCACAAAATCGTACATAATGTTGAGACGAATGTCAATATTTGTCAAAATTTAACAATAAAACCGTCCAATTAAACGATTTTTCTCATTATGAGTTCAGGAATGATGAATAAAAACGCCAGACAGCAACTGTCCGTATCTAAGATGCGATGATTATAGCGTTCGATCAACTTCGCGTTTATGCATAAAAAGGAAACCAAAATAAAAGACAGTGGAGTTTCGCAACGTGGTCTGCGGGCAAGCCAACATCGACGTAAAAAGACAGAAAAAAAAACAGCTAAAAATAAGCGAAGCAGCTACGGGCCTTCCAATTGAAGACTGGCACGTCATCCCGTGTGGTGAATATTAATGAACCCAACGACCTTGGAGGAAAAAGGGGGGAAGGAGAGGGGGAGGTGGAGCCAGGCGATCCGCACGATATCGATGGACAGACAGGGTGCGGGCTCCGTACTTTTTTACGGAGGCCGAGAAGTACGCGCTAAAACGCGGTCGGTCAGGCGCACATATACACCAGACATTAAACCGGATTCTCCGAAAATTGGTGGGGTACACACAGGTGAAATTCAACTTCACTCAACTATCCAGTATTTGAAACTAATTTCCCAGACCGCAGTAAATGCTAAAATATGCCATACGCGATATGCCAATGTAAGTCGTATAACAAAACTCATCGCTGGACCATTTTCCAGAGATATAAAGAAATTAAGTATTAAATTAACTTCACAAGTTAATGATGAATTTCAAACAAGTCAATACTATGGAAGTGTTGGACCAGAAATTTCATATGACGAATATAGGGGAATGGAAATACATGGTATACATATGCTTTATATTTGACTGATGAACCGTATGGTATCTTTTTAACTTCAATGTAAGTTTTTTGCGTGAACTGTTTTTCTTAATATGTGGCTGCAAGTTCATTAAACGTTTCACTGTTATTTGATTTGCTCACAAAAGAAAATAAAATTTTATATTTCAAATATTATTCAGGAAAAGCAGTCCAGAGAAGCATCTCTGGACTGCTTTCATCCAGAATCAACGTGCGCCGTTAGATTTTTTTAATAATTGCAAATTGCATTGTTTCTTCCACATAAGACCTGCTTGCTCAGTTGCAAACTTGATTTAGCTTCTAATGTTCCGATCACCAAGTTTTATTTTCCCTGACTATTCCATGACCTTGCAATTTCCTCGATAACATCTTTCGAATTTAATAAACAATCGGTCCGTAACTATGTTCCGCATTGAGTGGTATATAATGTATTTCTCAAAAAAGTATGACAATTGTTTTTAAAGTTAAATAGCTAAGTAAACGTATCTAAATTAAATTCACAATTACACGAGCGTTAGTCGTTGAGCAGCTGAGCTAGTGTATCGATAACGCTATGTCCACCCCACTTAAGCCTGTGAAGGAGTTAAATTCAGAGTTAAATTCCTCATGTTATCCTCATGTTACATTTTATTTCATGCTATGTTTTTTAAAAACACGCAAATCAATAAAAAATTAACTTACCAGTTATTCAGCAGACCTTACTTGAGTGCATGA
>JAQGAF010002749.1:0-20801 GCA_034687865.1 Kryphioiulus occultus
TGCCCCCTGGCGTTGGTGATGGGCCCAATAGGTGCGAAAGTAGGCCAACGTTAAAAATTCCACAAACAAACAAACATAAAATCGTAACAAAATTTAGCTTATAAGAAGATGCTTCTTCGTGCAATTTTGAGACATCTTTTCATATCACATAAGGAGTGATTTCCATATTTATAAATTCTGCATCGCCCCGCTTTATCTCCGATATTACTTTCCTAATTGCTTTCTAGATTACATAATTTTGATATAGAGTTAATAGGGTGTCAGATAAGTCTGTTGCTTCGCCACCTTAATGGCGACTGCAGCGTGCTTTTTCGAGTCTACCTTCCACGTCTTTTTCCCATTGACTTTTTATGGGCGATATCGCTCGTCCATAATGTCCCACGAATGTTGCATTTGACCTTAGATGAGGGAATGGGAAGATGCAGTTTCTTTTATCGTCTGAGGGTCGTAATGGCAGCATCCAGCAGAGGGCTCTGACAATATGGGAGAGAAAAACATGAAACATCGGTTCAGTTTTAAATGCAGATTTTGATTTTAGGCAATCGAAATAGCTGTCTGCCCGCTAATGAGCTCTGATTTTGATGAGTCTAATAAATTGGCAGTAATGCTTCGCTAGTGCTAATGTTTTCATTTGCTGGTGTGTGCCTACGAGCTGGGAACGCCTTTTTAATGGCCAAAGAAAATGATAAGTAGCTATTTGTGGGCACGTGGACACCACCGTTATACGTTTATGGGCCTCGGGAGGGCAGCACTTTTTGTATGGGAGAAGTGCGATGTGATAGCCTCTAAAATTTTAACTGCTTGTCATATTGCTCGTTCATAATCCGAAACAAATTGAGAGGAAAGATGAGCTACTGTTTTTCGTGGTTACCATTTTTCATTATCGTTTGCGAAATTGAGAAGGGCATTGGTTAATCCCCCACATCCACCCCCTCATTCAGTTTATTCATTTCATTCAATTTATGACAGTGTAACATTATTTAAAATTCAACTGTTCCAGGAATGTAGATGAGCTACCAGAGTTTCAAACTGTGTGTATCGGGCAAATTTAAATTTTTAACAAGCCCTGGTTGGTATTTAAGTAACTTAAACATTTTCTGTTTAAAATATTAATTTATTACTGTAATTAGTAATTACTTGCGCTGTAGTTATGCTCACCTTGCCCACCTATGCTATATGTCCACCATGCATAACACGTTTTAGCAATCGTTTGCTCTAATACATCATTTAACTGCTAACTTTTCTTGCCTTCTAGGATGAGTCTTTCGCCAGCATAGTGTTTTTAAAGTCATAAATTAATCCGCTTATTTATAAGAAAAAATTGAACTGAAATGGCAAATTAGAAATGGAACGCGCAAATTCGTTCGAAATTCGAATTCGTGCGCGTGAGGATTTGGAATTCGAAAATCGATTTCGTGAGCGTGCGAATTTGAATTTTTAAATTTCTGTATTCTTATTTGTCGTTTTATAGATAAACGAAGGAATTTATAACAAATTGCTCTGCTGACAATCGACTAAATCTACAAGGTAAAGAATCAATTTAGCAATTACATGTATAAAATTTAGAAAGCAAACGAATGTTAAGTTTTTAGCAATGTGGACATGTATAGCATTTAACTTCAACTTGGAAACTGGTGCAAGAGCAAGATGTCAATGTTGAAAAAAAATCTGACCACTTTATTAATAACAAGGCTATTTGAGTTCACTTTTCGTGAATAAAACTACTTTACTGGCGTATTGTCAACTCTCTGCGAATTAAATTCAATTGGATCTTAGGATGATTGAAGTGAACAAATACATGTATAGTCAAAACCAGAAATATCTAAATGTGAAATTGTCAAAATTTTATTTTAAAAAATGAAACAACGGTAGCGTCTCTCATCAAAACATATTACGTTCCAAATCAATGACTAATTGTTTTAATTATTAGAAATGAAAAATGCGAAAGGGAATGCACGGAGCTGGTATAATGTCGATTTTACGTAACTGGCCTGAACTTAGTAATTACGTATAAAGGGGATGTAATTTTACCTCTGAATTTGTGATAGAAATATACGTCGCTGTTTTAACGAGGGAAAACCCGTTAAGCTTAACAAGAAGTGCGGGGTGAGTCGAAAATTTTACGAATTTTCGGGTCTGCCCCATTTGTACAGGAAAATGAACACGCCGAGGAGCACAGCTATATTGTCATTGGAAGAACCCTTGTATATGTTAATTCCGTTGAATACAACTAAGCATGCACTTGCAATTTGTTAAACTATAACGACAATTTTTCAACGAATTTCATTGCTTTTTGTATCGGCTTTAACCGCTAATATTGTAATCATGATGTGAAATTGAGTGTTTGCTAACCTATTCATTGATTGAAAGAAACTCATGCCAGGTTGCATCTAATCGGCCATTAAATCTGGTTTTTATTGGAAAAATTGATCCTTTAATGGTCAATTTAGCTAATCGCAGTGAGGTGCAACCTGCCATCAGATTTTACAATGTGTCACTGAAAACGAAGGATTTGCAATTTAGGTAAAATAGCACTACCTATCCCTCCAACCTGAATTTTTGCCTAAGTTTCAATGCACCTGCCTTTGAGGTTTAAAATAATCAGATACAGAGTAGTGTTATTAGGGTGAGTTAAGCTAAAACTTAGACAAGCTGACCTTAAACCACCTTATTTTAAGTTTTCATGGATAAGTGAATGCAAATTCATTTTGAAATGCAATTGAAAGCATAAATTGGGACTTGGTGTCGCAGAATTAAGCTATTGTGAAACCGTTTTTTTTTTTGGGAATATCATTTATAGAAAAAAATGTTTTATGCCATTCATGGTTGGCCACTAAAGCTGATGACGTCATTTTTCAAAAAAAAAATTGGTTCATATTTAAAGGCATTTTTTTGGAAATATGACAGACGGCATTACAAATTTAAAAAACTCCATAAATCTAATTTGTGCGCATGTACTTGTGACGCGTATTTTGGCCTACAAAATACAGCGTTTTTCACTCCTTGTCCCAATTTAGTTTCCTATCAGTTACATTTTTTATTCAACGAACTTTCCAAGTTTTTTCGAGACATATCTTAATTTAGTTTTTTGGTTCTTGTGCTTGCGACTGTATGTAAATTTCACTCTTTCACCTAAACAGCCCTTATCATTTTCTCCTTGCCTTCAAGATACGCCCTGAGGACACTCCTGTTCAACTTTCTTAAATTTTCAGTAAAAATGTCGATTTTCAGTAGCTCGTGAGTGAGAGGGTAACGTCTGACCCGCCCCCACAATGGATGTAAATGTAGTTTTTCCATATTGAATTTGTAAGTATTGTAAAATAGGATGTACATGTTCTTGTATATTTGGTCGAGTTATCTTTCATATTAATCTTCAACTTGTTTTTCTTCCGTTAACAATTTCTTTTCCATTTTTTTGTCATTACTTATCTCCTTTCCTCTTCTTCTTCTTCTGCCATTTACTCTTCTTCATCTTACTTTTTTGTTTTTTCATAAGTTGCAAATAATAAGCTTTATCATTGTTTTTCACCAAATGATGTAACGTTTTCTTTTAGATTTCATGTTTATCATGGCAGTTTCTTCGATATTTTTTTATCTCTTTCTAGCAGTCAAACCTCCATCCTTGGCACTTACTTTTTGACTTATCTTGATTTCTCTTTTGAGGGAAATATTATTTTATCATTACACAGGGCGAAGCAAAAGTATTTGGTCATAAGTAGGGAACAACATAGTCACCAGCTTAAAATGGTGTAAGATGGATAAGGTCGTGGTGACGTCTACATCATTTCTGACCCAATGGCCAACAGATGGAGATTCGATTGCATTTTTCCAAACTCTTCGACTAAATGGCCCCACACCAGGGGCCCTAAGCTTCTAATCCTTCTATCACTATTAGTCCCTTCTCGTTTTTTTCTTCGTTTTAGGCGCTTGACCAGCTTTTTATTTATAATTGGTATGACATTATTGTTCCAAGTGCTGACCACTGTCCATGGCAGCAACAACTGTAGCCTTATTACCAGAGCGCCAAAACCAGTGTCAGGGTTTATTAGTATAAAAAAATCTTACTCATCTCACCTCCATCCAACGTGCTCGTACAGCTCTATGTGCATGCAATTGCAGATTTTTGTAAGACTCAAATATTTTCTATACCATTGACAGTGATTTTTCTTCCGTAGGTCCTTAGCCCCACGTGTAGTGTGCAACCCACAACTTAGCCTAGGCATGATTAGAAATCCCTGGATGCAGAAATCGGAATTGTTTTTGGGGGTTTTGATAGCTTCAGATCTTTCAACTGTTTCAATATTGTTCATAGATGAAGCATTAATGGATCCACCTCAAAACCGCCATATTGGGGCTATAACGGGGAGTGTGGGGTTGTTACACTTTCTACGTTGATTTGGATTAAAAACCATGATTTGAAGACATAAACATTTTTCCGGGTTATCAAAATTTTCATTATTTTACACTACGGTATCTGTCCTTCTACCATCTTATATTCGAATATCTTAAGTTTTTCTTTCCTAAATTTGTCTACGAGTCTCAAATATTGAAATGCTAAATTTGAGGGCAAAATTTATAAAATTTCCAAAGAAGAAATGTGATTTTCTTATATTGTTTATGATTTTCTTCGAGTGTAACAACCCTCGTACATGGAAAACGTATAGAAAGCACCTGATTTTGAATTTCCTAACCAGCTAGATAAGGTTACTGCGTGTTCAATTGGGGATACTGCGTATACTGACGTTTGTTCTGTCCAGATAATCATTCACAGGGCTCAACTTCTTTAGGTGGGGGGTCACACTATAGTTTAAAAATGAAAAACCCCAAAAAGTTCACCGGCTCAGGCTAGGTTTGGACCCTCGAAGAATTAGCACCTTGGTGAACGAATGCTTTCTCGTATTAATTTGTAACTAACTTGTGTTTTCTAGCTTTCTTATGTAATTTAGCACTGACAGAAACTGTTGGCATTCGAATGCGCACCCCCCCACTAAATCTTCGAACTGATGAAGGACCTGCAGTGAGCAGTGATTTGATTGGCTCGAACTGAAAGGTAGATCGGTGTCGTAAGTGGTGGTTGAAATGACCTTTGCACTTTTAAGTTACTTACCAGGGGCGTGTTCATTCTATGTGCTTCCACATTTTCTTCCAGGAACAGACAGGTGGCGCTGTCGTGGAAGGTCGATTTAACATGGGATTTTCCCAATCTCTGTGAAAAACAGGTATTTAATCCCTTTTTCCAAATTGATTTCCACCAATCAACTTTCACTGAACTGATTCTGTAGATGTATTGTGGTTGGTGGAAGTTCACACGAAACTTCACTTCGTGCCATCGGCGATTAAAACAGGGGTAAAGTAGTGCAAAAAAGGTGATTAATTCATTTTCTTAATGGCTGATTAGACTGTTACAGTATCCACTAATCGACATTTTTTAACTTGGAAATGTTTCTTTTTCAAGGTACAGGTTTTAAGTTTGATGGAAAATGTCATACCCTGTCTTTGTCTAAATTTTTTGAAAAATTAAATCACAAGTTAAATTATTTCTGGTGATTTACATTTGGCACAAAAACTTCAGAGAGATGGATGAGGTATATTACTTGAATATCAAAAATTACTCATTCCATTAGTATTTGCTCATATATGGATGTGGTAAATTAATATAAAAAATAATGTGTGGTAAATTAATATCAGAAATTAGCGCGCCATCTACTACAAATTTAAAAATATTTCTTTACACATTTTATTCGTCGATTGCATCTAATGAAGTTTTGCGCAACTCATCTTGTATTACTTAAAAAAAAATTAAAATAGTTTGGAGTTTTCCAAGTTAAATCGACCTTTTGACCTCTGTTGAATGACTAAATCCCTGTCCCATCACGTGCAATAAAATAAGTTTAGTATTTTTAAAATGAAAAGTAGCAATACGTAGATGTAATTTTTTACGATACACGGTATGAAATTCCTAATCTTGTACATGAAAATTTCACCAGGAATTCCGGTTAAATGGCAACGTTAAAAACAGAATTTCAATCTGGATTTTTTGATTCCTTACCTGCCATGCTTTGACTTACGATTGACTTATGCCCCGAACCCAGTATCTTATGTTCGTTAAAACATAAGTGCATACAGCGAACACGCCCTGACGAAAAAAAAAAATGAAATGCTCAGGATTTCAAAAAATAACTAACTAACAATCATTAACTAATAGAAAATTCAAGCTAATGCATCTCCCATATCTCATCGTTTGCATCGCATTTTCATCACTAATTATCGTTGTATTATATGCATGTATATGTCCAGTGTAATCTCCTAGAATAGCCGAATTTTGCAGACTAATGGCGTGAACAGGGTCATCGAAATAAATCTAGTTAAAACTTGTAGAAATTAGATGGTTTGAGAGAAAGAGTGAGAAGGACACCTTTATAAGGATTCGTTATCTATTTATACTGCGTTACCATGCATGCAGAAGGCAGTAAGACGCGAGCGGGGTTAGAAGGCAAAGGTCAAGCGAGAATAGTTGTGGAAAAACAGTTTATGGTCCTTGCAAAAATGGTTGAGTCCAGGAACTTTGTCGAAACAGCTCCTTTTATCATTGTTTTATTGCGGCGTTTCAATATTATAACAATTCGCCGTTTTATAATGGTTCCTCCAAAGCACTTTTAAGGTTGTGGTGGTCAGCAAAGCTTAGCACTGCATGCTATATTATTTTCGTGATTTTTTTTTCTTTTCAACAGGGTAGTTTTCGGTGTCCAACTGACCATGAAAGTCATCTGGAAAAAAACGATGAAATGAGGAGTTTTCGTAGATTATTCAGATCAGGGACTTTAGTTGGTATATTTTGGCACCTTATGTGTTTTTTGTTATTTTTATTTCGTTTCCCCCCTCCCCCCTTGAAAGTCAGAAAATTTTCTGCAATCCCCATGTACTTTTTTTGCTAACTTTTATAAAGTTCAGATTTTAGCACACATGCTTTTTTTCTCCATTTTCCCCCACTTGCCATAATCCACTGTCTCATATTGTACATTCGTAGTGACACATTGTGAATTATACATGTACTCGTATAATGCCAAACTTCCTATTTAAAAAGCACGATTTGAACAGGTTTTTTTTCGTATAATTTGCCATCATTCATCCAGTTACCACCCCCTTGACTACGCATCTTATCTACTCGGTATCCACATTATAGCCCACGATGAAACATATGCCTCCTACACCACATGTACATAAACGTGTTTAACCCTTCTACGATCATTGCCAAATAATGAAGACGTTGTTTATTTGCGAGGCACCAAGCAGGACTTTTAATAAGAAATTGTTTGCGGCTTCGTGTCATTGATCTCTCCTGTACTCGCTTCGCGCTTTTCTGTGACCCTTGACCCTCGTACTTTTTTTTTTTTAGTGTTTCGCCTCCAGTTAATACTCAGTTTTTGTATCGTCCTGCCAATATCGATTTTTTGCCCAAATCCAATGACTAAGCTGCAGGAAAACGCTGGTTGTCACTCGTTGTTTATTGTATGAAATTGACTTTCACTTCTGGCTTTTTTTCAGTTTTTTCCCCTCCTACCGAAAACGGCCAACCAATCCCACTTTAATGTCCACTAAAATCACCGTTATAAAACTGTAATTTGTTGTACATGGTATATGGATGTGCTAGTCTTGTTATTTCTATGGTGTTTGATGGGATTTTCGTTACGACCATCTGTATACCTTAAGTTATTTGTTGTGTTTCATTGAATAAAAAATAAGCGATACCTTGGATGGCTCCATTTCGGTTGGTCAGTTGCAGCTTCTCCGAGCACACCCCATAACTTCTCTTTTCTGCGCACATATCTATGAAAAAGGTAACATGTGCAATTTCTGTAAAAAAATAAACTGTACATTTTATTAACGCTTGTCCTTTTGTTTCTTCCAGCGAATCCTGAGTTACTTACTGTAGTAGTCTTAGTTTTATGGGATGTTGCGTTGCATTGTTAGTAATGCCAAAAATGCCCAGGTAGGTACACGTGTATAAAAAGTATAATTAAAAAATATCACGGGTCTGCTTAATGAAAGTGTAGTTTGCAACCATAAGATTAATGCAAACATAATATGTAATTTTTCATAGGCATATTACGTTTTATATCAGTTTCCAATAGAAAATTCAAAAACTATTGTGCTATCCTTCGTATAATGAAATTTGTGATGGAAATTAAAATGTTTGCAGTACAGAACTAGAAGTTTATATACTATTTATTATCAGTACTCTTTAATTGGAATCATAATCTTTTGCAATATACAAAACTAGAATTTTAAATACATGTACTGGTTATTTTCAATACTCCTAATTGTGTATTACGAGTGTAATATCATACTCGAGCAGGATCATACTGTAAATGCTTGAACATTTCGAAGTTGCATGATCGAAATTATTTGAGCATCTTGCACTAATTTAACTAAGAACAGATTTCATGCAATGTTTATCTCTAGAATGATGCAATGAATTAAGTTAAATTTTTGCTCTAAATTTAAGCTATTGACTAAAAATTACTCATTCATGCAATTTGCAAATGGACTCCAAAAGGGTTCCAAAATTTTTTGTATAATTTAGGAAAAGGGTCCAAATTTAAAAAAAAACCTGGGTTCGCCGATCGTTTACCCTCATTAAAAAGGGCAGGTATGAATAACAACAACCATAAACACGACGTTCCCCTCAAATTCAGCCCTCAGGAAACTTAGACAATCGCGAAGGGTGCCAAATTTTCCTACTACGTGTATTTATAGGAAGTCACTTGGATATTTTGCCAATTTTTCTGTATTACAAATTGTAGGACCAATAAAAAACTGTTGAATATCAGGTTATGGAGGTTTATTAGACTTGACGAGGGCCCCACGTCGGTACCCGCACCTGATATTACTTTAGTGAGGAAATTAGTTTTGACAGGTTTATTTAGAGATTCCGCCAAGGGTCCTTAACCTCACCAAGTCTTTAGATCCTAGTATTTTATGAACGACCCCTCACTTTTGAACACTATCTCTCGTCCGTACATAAAAGTTTATTTGAATGTAAATACAAGATATAACGGCAGGAAAATGGACGATTTCTTAAAGAGATATTTCGTAGTGAAAATTGTTTTTTATTTATTTATGGTCGAATAAGTGTGCGCAATGGTACATGCATGTTATTCTTGGCCACGCCCCCTCCCAGATCGAATGGCTGATGCGCCACCTAGCGTCGAAACGTCCAACCTCCCATTTATTTATTCGCGTTTCGGTTAAACAGTTTGTTGATTTCTGCTCCGTTTGCTGCCCTTGAAACCCGTTATTTTTCACTGCCAGCTTGGAAAAATCCCCGTCCAAGCTGCCAGACGTTTGCTATGCACAGGTAAATCTCTACAGAATGATTTTTTTATTATTATTTCAACGGATTCTGGTTATTTCGGTGTCCATTCTACGTTAGGCTTAAAACAGGTGACGTAACCCGTTCCATTATTAACGTTAATAAAATATTGATTTCTGCGTATTTTATTCGGTATGTTGTGTACGAAAAGCAGGTTCATTTTGTGTGGGTTTGATTTGCAAGGGTCGTTGCTTAGGTGAGGATTTAATGGGTCAATATGGGACCTTGTCGGTTTCTTCTCAGTAGGCCTAAGCCTGAAATCCGAATTTGACTACTGTAGTGTACATGTACATGTATGTGTTGCTACTGGAATCTTACAAGGGCAATTAAAAGATAATTACAGTCAGTTGAAACGTACTGATCGTAAATGGGCGCAATACTGATGGATTGATGTTCGGTTCTCATTATACTGACGCGGTCATCCGAACTTTTGACTAAATTATTGAGAACCTATACATGGTCATTATTATTGTCGGTCTTTCGATACTGACAGTAAGTTATCTAAGGATTCGGATAATCGTCAGTAATGAGAGCAGAACATCAATCCAACAACACTGCGCCAGGTCGCCCATTACACGGTCAGTATTACAAATATATTTCTTGCATCGTTGAAATTAACATCGTTCCCAATACTGACAGTAAAAATGACCGTGTAGGGTCTTCATTACTGTCAGTATTTCGAAATACTGACAGTAACAATGCCGTGTAGTGTACCCATAATCAGTACTGTTACGAATATACATTATGTAAATGCAACTTGGCGAATGTCCTATAGAACGTGGGTAATTTATGTTTGCATTGTTTAATGTCATTAGTATTACTGTATAAAATGCTGATTTTGGCGCCATTGCAGGTCATCACAACGACCTTGCAGCTGAAAAGTTATGAATGGTGCAATGGTCATTATATCAGCATTCTCATCACAGGAGTTTTAATGATTGTGTTTCAAAAACTGATTGAAATACTTTATATTTATGGGAGCCTGGCAGTTGAAATCTGACCCAAGACTGCACCACCTTGTGTAACTTTGTTAAAACTGAATTGCAATGCAGATTTTGAACATACGGGGCGGTCCAAATGCCTCAACTAGGGACCTGCAAATTACTCAGATTTTTGGATAATTTAACCAAAAATGCAATACAGTTAAGACGTGATTAGATAAGAATTTAAATAGTGGCTGAAAAGGCCCAAATATTGACTGTTGACCGCTTGACCTACTGTATGCCCCCAAACAACATTTCCACAACCGCTGAAGGCCATCGTTAAGCTAACCTTGACATTGAAAAATTCTAAAGGAATTCCAACGCCGCTATGATGAATTTGCTGGCAATCAACTGTAGACAACAGAAATGCTATAGTGCTTTGTTTCGACATCATGCGTTTTTAAATCATATTGCCATTCTGAAATTCTGTAACAACATGGCGTCAAAATTAGGATTAATAACTATCGGTAAGTTACTGCGAAATTCAGATTAGTAAATGTTGCTTATTATCTTTCAACCCATTTCAGCCTATCTATAGAATGAACAGGCGTGTACAGTGTATTTTCTTTTGGTCCATACAGTCCTACATTTGTACAAGATCATGGGTTTGATTACAGGGTTCCACAGACCTTTAAAGGAAAAATGGATTGACTAAGAAAACGCAGTTCAGAGAACATGTCAATGAAATTCAACAAGTCAATAATTCATGCACAGCCTAACACAAATTTAGTTTGATTAACAAAACTCAAGAGATGACAAGATATTTTGTTAAAGAATGTGTACATGTACAGGGTTCTTACCTTCAGGGAAAGCCAGGGAAATGAAATGTTACGTAGTGCTAGTTTCTTTTTCAAGGCAAAATTTACTTTTTTCATCAAGGAAAGTCAGGGAAATGTTAACATTTCGACTATTAAGTCAGGGAAAGCTATGTGGAAGTTAGGGAAATTCCTAATGCCTGGAAATTTGTTGTGGCACAACTACTGTACATGTATTTTGATTGGTTTAAGCATATCACAAAAAACATTAGAAAAGCTGTATTTGTGTTCTACTTTTTTTGTAAAAATTTCACCTACAGCGTTTTCATTATCATTTCTTATCATTATCTTCACCTAAAATGTAGGCGAAATTAAACAGATTTGGTCAGAGAAAGTCAGGGAAGTTGAGGGAATTTGTTTTAAAACTGGGAAAGTCAGGAAAATTGGTTTTTAAAACCTGAAAAAGACAGGAAAATTGATTTTTAAAACCTGAAAAAGTCGGGTAGTTGAAAATGTCATCACTGGGATGAACCTTGGTTATACACATTAGAACAATCTTCACTTTAGTGCATGTTTGCTTCGTGCTTCATAATCTCCTAGTACAGCACATGGGCAACATCGACCAAGTGTGGTAAAGCGCGACTATAGGTCCCTTGCCCGTATCTCCCCCAGAAATGAAACTGCAGAAATTTCCATTTTTCCACTTTGGAGAGAGTCGAGAGAGGTATGTGGGTGCCGTGGTATGTGCCGTGCACTATTGGAAGATTTACAATGGCCAGCGCAGTGCACTTAGGAAATGGAATGGTCAATTCGAGGTCCATAAATAATGGAAGAGATTCGGGACCAATGAATCTTTGTTAATGCCTGGGCATCGAGACAGATGCACGTTGCACGGGCCACGTACCCTCATCGGGGTCCATGGCTGCATTCCTGGAGGATTCTCATCATCATTATCTGCATCGTGATCATGAGTAGTGTGTGTATTGTTGCGCTCAATACCCCCTCCTGCAGGATCCCCTCCCCCATTGGTCCATGATCACGTGTTCTGAGCTCCTTCTTCGCTGTTTTTTTTATCTCCATTTCTCAGAATCCATTCCTCTGACACGTCTTCCATCTTATAAATGCGAAATAAGCTACGTGTTCTTTGCCCAATTCCCCAGCTTAAAATCCATCTTTTTATCACGAGTGATGGAGTGAAGTAAGCATAACGTGGGCTCCAAATGGAAATCAGCAACCGCCATTTCCTGCTGCTGCATACCAAATGCGAAGATGAAAGCTCTGGCATGCCCTCAAAAAGGATGAGGACGCCATCTTGAATCTGATGAAAGTGGATTTAAAGGTGAAACTAGAGTTGTGGATTTCCAAATAACGCTACGTGAACACCAAACGAGAGTACATCTGCTGTAATATCTTATGAGTTGATGATCTTGCTTATCTCATGAGTCTACACAAGTCTCACGGCTTTGCTCATAATCTGTATATATATAACATGCAGGGCTACCCCAGACATGGAAATGTCAGTATAATTGGGAAAGCCAGGAACAGTTAGGGAAAATAAATTTAGTTTGAAAAAAGCTTGTTACATAGACTCACTTTGTCTGACTTTTCCATTTCCCTGACATTTCAATTTTCCAGGTCTGGGTCAACCCTGCTATTGATTGTGAGCAAAGCTTTGTGACTTGTGCGAAAAGCATTATGACTTGTGAAGAAATTGTGTATGTATTATCATTTCGAGTCCATATATACTGTACATGTAGTGTTATTTTAATATACAGTAATTGGCATCTACAACTTGAGTTTCATCTTGTTAAATAAATTTTAATTTCAGCTAATATAAAGAGATGACAGGTAATTCTATGGAAGAAATTAATAATGAAACTGCCAATTTAAAGCAAAAACTAATCTAAATTTGCTGTTTAGGCCTACTGATGAAACTGCGTTGTTTCCTGATCATATGTAATAAGCAATAAATATGGCATGGCATCGCCTCATTGCATGGCATTTGGAATATGCCATATTTTTGCATTGTTAGTGGTCAGGTTGGTCAGGGAAATTTGTTCTAAAACCTGGGAAAGTCAGGGAATTTGAAAATTCCATTTTTAAGGTAACCCTATAACACTTTGGACACCAAATGAGAATACTTATACATGGAAATGGCATAAAAGCAAAGTTTGCAAACATGCTTGTATGTGATACAAATGTGGAGCTTTTTGTAAAAATTGTGTAAAATACATATACAGTATGTATTCGGTTTGTTTTCCAAAGGCAGTTATCACTGCTGTTTTTAGCATTTACAAAGCATTTTAAGAATGATCCATTTTCGTAAGTGTTCTCAATTGACCGGTCCTGTTAAGTTGCATTTGCTCATTATTGGTTCCTTGCATGTACACGATTATTAGCAGCCAACTCAGTGGTCAAGCGTTCCATTATTTAGGGGTCGTTAAAGGGAATGAGGTGCGATATTACAATTGTCCATTAGCTGTAATCCTAGTAGGTTAGGGTGGACCTCCCCACTCAATCTTTTAACTTGGCCTTGACAATGAAGGCGAACAATACAAGAATTAAAATTGATTTTCTGCTATTGTTTCCAGTATAGGCTTCTGAGGGATTATTCTACCATAGCGTTTCATTTTGAGATTTTGAATAAAATTAACGTAGTTTTTCTTTAGACTGCATGCCTGTGGCAACTTAAGTCCATCAATTCTAATCTTTTTATTGTCATTAACTGTGGTCATTTGCAACAGCACCATTCCATTGTCTCTCAATTGTACTTGAGGTAAAGTCCAACACCTAGACCACACCATGCAAACAATTTCTAGACGTACTTTTGCTTTGAAAATTATCACCTCAAAATATATTTACCACCATAATATAAAATGAGACGTTCTGCAGTGTTTAACTTGTTTTTGCCAATCCCTGTATTCGTTGTGTGAGACAATGTCTTGAAGGGCACCTGAGAGCAAACTCAAAACCAGGTTTCATTGAAAGAACCCAATTGTAAACCCAGCTTATGGGGTCTTGGAAAATGTTTACTTGCCAAACAGAGGACATTGTGTGATTATTACAGAGTTTGACTGTATACTTTCTTTTCCAGAGATTTGTATGTGGAATCAACTGTCAGACGATGACCAGAGTTGTGCTGACCACTGCCCAGTTCTGCGCTCATATTGATCATCTTCGTTTTTGTGGTCATGATATTGAATTGGAGGTGCTGCCAGTGTACGAAATATGCTTGCAACTAGCCTGTGAAAACACCTTTGAAGACAATCTCAAAAATGAAGGCAAGACGTTTCAAATATTTGTCCAGTGTCCATAATGTTGACAATTGTTAGAGGGAGCAAGGGGGTGTCAACTTTATAAGGAGGGGTAGACTAACAATTACCAATGACCTGTTAAAATTGGACTTGCCATTGGTGCATTCCTTTGGTCACACTCTTGTGACTTTGCTTTACAGTATGTTGAGCATGTGAACATCAGCAGGTCCCCTTATTGAGCTTTGTATCAGAAATGTCTGGGAGGGAGCTCTATATGAGACTGAATTAAAATAGTTGAAGAGAAAAAAGTTGGCTGTTAATCTGCTCGAATTTGTTTGGGTTGCCAGTGCTGAAAGGACCCTAATGAATCCCCTTAATATCACAGCGAATTCTCGTCTTGCCCCCATATGATTTGTCGCTCTATCAAATCATGCAATTCATTGCATTTAGAGTTTGAATGTTTCGGCGTACATGTATCTCGATAAGAGATTAGAAATGTAGATCTATAGCAAAACCTCCCTTCTTGACCACCTTCGAAACTGGGCATGGGTGCTCAGTTCGGCACAACCTGTGTAAACTGATAACTTTGTTACCGATCCTGAATATTAGCTAAGAGAGGATAATACTTTAGAAAGTTTTGTACAGGCATGTTATACTGTAAGTATACAGCGTACTGAAAGATGTGACAGACATAGATTATGTATTTCATGGTGTCTATCAACCTGGAAAGACTTGTAAACATGGAAACCTCAAGGAATTTTATATTCAACCTGGAAACTTCGAAAACTCAGAGAATTTGAATGGAAACCTGGAATTTTTCAATATAAACGTATCCATGTACTGTACACTGTGCATGTATTTTGTGTTTATGGTGCACACTATATTTCCTTTGAAATGAATATTTCTGAGGATCATTTTAAGGAGATACTAAAAGTCAATTCGTTAATTTTTCAAACATTTTTCTACTTTCCTTTATTGTAAATTGTTAAATATTTTTAAAGAACTCCATCATTTGTATTTTTTTTTCAAAAAGATCGCCTATGGCGTTTTTCTTCCCTCAATATTTCTGAATATTTTTTTGGAAATGTATGCAAACATCGTCATTTGGAATACGGTTCAAGTACTTAAAATTTCGCCAATAGTATTCCTATAGTAGTGTATTGATGTGATTTTTGTATGCAAATGTGGGATGAACCTGGAAAAATGCGAACATGACCCTGGAATACCTTGAACACTCAGGGAATTTAGTTTTCACAATATAATAGACACCGTGTATATGTCGAGTTTATTTTCGTGAAATTATAATTTCTGTGCAGTTGGTATTTCAAGTAAATTGTACTATGTGAGCTGCCCATGTACTATGCAGCATAGGCCTATGAATGTGTTTATTTTAGAAACTAATTTTACACACCATGCATGGTTTGTTAGTTATTTGATTTGTATACCATGCAGTTGAAACTTTTAAGTTTCATATACTGGAACTCGGACACGTCTCTTTCTTTCAAACCATACTTCGTTGTTTATTCATTAGTTATTCGCGAGGCATTGTGGCAGCAATGCGTTCGTGTTTCTGACAGGTAATTTGCATGAAGATTCGGTAGTTCATTTACATAAGTTGATTTTTTCATGAGATCCACAAAATAATTCAGTTGCAGTCGCCTTCTTGCCTTTCAAGTCAGCCGACTATCTTTGTAAACATCTTTTTGGGCGGTCCATGACACTTACCAAACAAGAAAACTATAAGGATGTCGCAGTACAGCTGTGTGCATAATCAGTGTACATGCATGGTGAATTTGGCCTTTTTTTATCCAAATCTTAAAATCATTCCAGATCTTACAATCATTAATGGAAAGTGGAAATCGTTAATTGCTCGCAAATGAAATTTCAAATAATCCGTTTAGATAAAAGAAATTGTTCTCCTGAGCCCTAATAAATGGTGTTTTCTCTGCTTTTGCTGTTCCCAATGTGGGGGTTTGCACTATTTGATGATGGGGAAATTGCTACTGTGTATACGCATTAGAGCTAGGGACTATTACGAAGGGAGGTTATGGACTAAGATAGGCCTATGGCAATTAGAAAATGACTGAGTCGTGCTATTCCGCCATCTTGTTTCGTTTATTTGAAATGATGAAAATGCTTACCGAAGTGGAAATTAATAAGATCCAGCATCCTCAGCGCCTCCCCTTTAATTAGATCTCGTTTTTAGATTGCTCTGGCAGTGTCTACCACGCGATATCATTGACTGATAAGTCAGTGTTACGACCAGCTTGCTGCCTCATGCTATTTACCTAATTGATTTAATTTGGACTAAATTCACATGAAAGGACTAATGTTATCCTTGCTATGGGGAAGGAGAAGGGGTGTAACGAGCAAGGGATTTCCTATATGTGAGATTAAAATCCTGCTTGATACACCTACATGTGAAAAGTTTAACATCGACATATTTATGAAGAAATGTATTTTATCATTACCATGTGTACTACCTTCTCTATACATCTCTCTACTACATGCTCTGCCGAGAATATCGTTTGGAAAAATGTGCTTCAGGGTTCTCCCAGAAGTTACTGGAAAACCTGGAATTGTTAGAGAAATGTCATGGTGACTAACAACCTGGAAACCTCAGGGAATTTTATATTCAACCTGGAAAACTCAGGGAAATTTGAATTGAAACTTGAAAATTTTCAGTATCGAAATTGTTTTGTTTGTTCGGTATAATTCTGAGCACAAAAATGATTGGCCTATGGAATTTCCTTATACTTGCATATTATTAAATATTGTCATCGATAGAACGGTGGCCCATATTTATCATTAAAATATACTTTTTGAACCTGGGAAAATTTGAATATTAACCTGGAGAACTCAGGGAATTTCGCTTTCATAAATTAGTCATCATGCAGTAGAAAGGCCTGAAATTTAGGGGAAATGATTTATTTTTGAAAAAGTCGAAGAAATTGTGCAAATCAATTAGGCATTTTACATACATGTAGATCGTTATTGGTTAACATAAAAAATGAAGATGACAGGTAGTTCTATGGAAGAAATTAATGAAATTGTCAATTTTAAAACAGCCAATCTAAATGTTATGCTTCCTTATGAAAATGTGGGCTTTATCTCCTGTTTTTGCAACAAGTGATACATATACTGTATATCATTCCTTATATATTGGTTGCATATCTTTTCAATTTCAGTGTTCAGGGAAATTTGTTTTTAAACCTGAGAAGTCATGAAAGTAAAGTTTCATCTTTGGATGAACTCTGCATTTGAAAGTTATCCAAACCTGTACCTAGTACAGTGCATGTGTCTTTTTGACTTATTTATTCTTATGTCCCTCTTTGCTGTCCCTGATGAAAATGGCTGGCTGCAGGTCCCTTGCCAGGACAAAACCATGAAGTATGCATGATGAAAAGAGCAAAAGCTTGTTTTCAATTGGGTTGACTTTTTCTCCGCGATACAAATAATTTAGTAAGGGCAGTTTGCCCAATGCCTGATGGGACGTTATCCAGCATACCTGACTTTAGTGTGACCTAAAAGTATTCTGGAAGTTTGGAAATCCACTATTGGTACTGACATTTATGTGTGGACATTTTGTCCATAACGTGCTGTAGCATATGGACTTACATGTATGAGTATTAACTTCGCCTTCTCTGGTACATTTAATTATTACATTACTTCATTACTTCAGGACAATGTTTCTGGGTATGAGAAGCCATTTGTAGGCCCAATTATACAACAAATACAGACTGAAACTCTTAAAAATTCTAAATTTTAATTCGACAATGAAGATAACAAACCAAAAAAAAAATCATAAATACAATGACTGTTTAACTCACTAACATCAGTTTAGTTACCTAACTTTTGCTTCTTCTATTTGTCCTGCGCCTTATCCTGAATTGTTATCAAATTTCTTTCGCTATAACAAATGCAAAATAAAAACAAATTGCCAAATCAGATAAAATTACCTTAATCAGCACTTGCAAAACCAGCCTAATTGCCTGGGTCCGCTGAATATTTTGGACAAAAACTACTCATCGAAATCCGTGTTAGTGAAGTTGGCAGCATTCCATACTTGTTGTTGGAATACATTTGCTCAGATTTGTAAACAGCATGTTTTTCGGGTTGTGCCAACTTATTTTTTATTCATATGGGTAAAAAACTAATCTGCTGTTGTTACAGTCCAAGGCAGTTTTTACGATATTTATTTCTTGTTGGTGGTAACGGAACTGAAGTTAATATAAAAATGTTGAATTGAAATTTGAATAGATGACATATACATGTATTTGAAGTCCATTTTCAAACCTACATGGATATTGGCTAATTCATCAACAAAAAGTGTAGTTTCTTTATTTGATGAGAATTAGTTATCATTATACGAATATAAATAGGTCATTAGCATTTTGGATGATAAACGTGTCCATGATTTTATTTTAATCTATAACGGACCTTGGCGAATTTATGTCCAACATTTGAGATGATAGTGAATTTCAATATTTGTAACTTATTGCTTATTATATCATGCTTAATTTATTGGCATTGCATATTCATGGTGGTCTTGACAATATTTTTCTTCAGCATAGTAGAATTTTATTAAGATTAATGCCCCACCACATGACAACACTGCTGCTGGGGGTAATTAGTAGAAGAGCAATGGATGCATTTTTTCTTTAAAATGATAAAACTTTGCATAGCTATTATTAATATAAGATTTAAGATCTTTGACTAGGATGGTAGTAGTGCATGTTTTATAAAAGTTTAACAGCTGTGCAAAAATAGTTTTTCTGGGTAATTCTGAACATACTATCAAATTATTCAATGACCTTAATTTACCTTAATATTACATTGTGATGATCCAAAATCACATTTGAAATAATTAAGCAACAAATTTATTAAAATGAATTGCATTTGTATTGCTACTTTACTAAATTGCAAGCATAAAATTGGATGGATTTAACCTTTAATTTCAATTTGGTTTTGATGCACTATTTCTGCTGTAGTTTTTTTTTATTTTTTTTTTTTAATTTTAACAAATTGCAAGAGCCAATGGAATTCTTGTCCAAAATTCATTTTTACGTGTATTGGCACCAAGGGTTATGAATACCTCGAAGAAAATTATACGAGGAAGCAAATATGAATTATGTATTACAATATTGGTCCAAACGCATTTCCACTGCGGTAATAAAATGCAGTTTTTGCGCTTTTTATTGTAGGTTGACATTTATGCCATTTTTTTGTGCCTTAGTTCGCATTTTTTTATCTCAGAAATTTGAATTTATAAGCAGTCTATGCCAAACTCGACTAAAGACGTGGTTATATTCTCTTGCAACAATATTACTTGCACAATACGTATATAGACCTGTGCATTTTTTGTCATTAAATAGCAAGACATGCAAGTGAGAAAGTCACAGTGAAAATTTGGCTGTAGACCTATATCGTTACCATTCGT
Source organism: Kryphioiulus occultus (assembly GCA_034687865.1). Classification (NCBI taxonomy): domain Eukaryota; kingdom Metazoa; phylum Arthropoda; class Diplopoda; order Julida; family Julidae; genus Kryphioiulus; species Kryphioiulus occultus. The sequence goes on from JAQGAF010002749.1 coordinate 19,806, forward strand.
TGAACCTATAGTAATTAACGAAATTTTGTTGTTGACATAGCAGAAACATTGCTAATGTTTGGATACTGTAGTACCTAAGTCGAAAGCGATCCATTGAATAAAATATCAAATTTTTAACAGAAAATGCTTGATATACGTGAACAGTACATATGTAGACAAACGTTCACCATAAAAATTGCAACTGAACATTCCAGTTTTAGTTTTTATACTGTACTGTAAATCAAATACTTGTTTCCATTCAATTCGTTGTAAATAGCATAAATGACAAATGGGGATACGGGACTTATTAGCATTGTTGCTAACTTAAACTGTTGACATCTCTTCAGTTTGCTTTTGTCACATTGTGATACGAGTAATTACATGCGACCGTGAAAAATGAACGATGTCGCCATATTGTCACGATTTTGTCAAGGTCACATTCAACAGTGCTCGTGAGTTTTTGTTTGTTTCATTGTATTGCGTGACCTGTTGTTGGTTAATTGACGTTAAATCCATGGCAAACATGATTGTCAGTTGCTGGAAAACAACTTTTTATTTCTGTAAAATTTCACTAGCCTACTGGCTTTGAAACGTAGTAAGATTTTTCATGGTATTTGCGACAGTGTTCAATTTGCCATTGTACTTCTTGGCTGCAATTTCACATTGTAGTTTTACAATTTTTATTGAGTTAACAAATAACATGCTCGTACTTTTGAATGAGGACAGCCTCAAGCTTCAATAAATTCAATTTTACAATGATGATGGTGAGAGTCTTAAATCGGTGATAAATTGTTAATTGTCGACTGTTAATTGTTAACTTCAATCATACCATAATATTATGTATGCTTTGGGAACAGCATACTGTATACTGTATGACGAAACTTGAATTTCGCATCATATTTATTAGCTTTTTTTGCGACATCAAACCGTCATTAAATAGTGTAACAGGGGTTTTTATTTTATACTGTTGAGTTGCACTGGATTTTGGCCAATGCCCCGTTTCTCAACAGGCTTTTG
>JAQGAF010002750.1:0-20797 GCA_034687865.1 Kryphioiulus occultus
CATTTTATTTCCCTGACTTTCTCTGACGACATTTCATTTCCCCGACTTTCCCTGACGACATTTCATTTCCCAGACTTTCCCTGACGACATTTCATTTCCCAGACTTTGCCTGACGACATTTCATTTCCCAGACTTTCCCTGACGACATTTCATTTCCCCGACTTTCCCTGATCACATTTCATTTCCCCGACTTTCCCTGATCACATTTAGTTTTCCTGACTTTCCCTGACGTGGTGAACCCTGGAATGTCATGGTTTGAAAGCAAACTGGAATATTTTGTTGAAAGTTGTCTTAATGTAAGATGAAATATTTTTTAAATACAAACGATTTTCTTGAAATACATGTATGGGACAATACAACTTCCAAGAATGCACTTCCTGGAACACATTTCATTTCCCAGACTTTCCTGGAACACATTCAATTTCCCTGACTTTTCCTACCAGTATGAATAGTGGAATGTCATGGTTTCAAAGCAAACTGGAATATTTTGTAGTAAGTTTTGTTAATGCATGTACTGAAATATTTTTTTTAGATAAACGATTTTCTTGAAATACATGTATGGGACATTAAAATTTCCAAGAGAGAACTTTGGTTCAGGATACCACATTTCATTTCCCTGACTTTCCCTGACGTTATGAACCCTGGAACGTCATGGTTTGACAGCAAACCGGAATATTTTATAGAAAGTTTTCTTAATGTATAATGAAATATTGCTTAAATACAAACTATTTTCTTGAAACACACGTACAGTACGGGACATTACAACTTCCATGAAGGCACTTTTGTTCAGGTTTTCGTTTTTCAACGCTAGGTGGCGCACATTGAGGTACCCTAAACCGTGACCACCCTAAACAGGGGTTAACACAGAGCGTTTAAGGGCACTTTCATGGAGCGCTGGTAATAATTAAAGTAGGACAAAGTATACCGTATATGTACCTCCTTTAATAATTTGTTTACCACAAAAAGTGATTACACGAACCGAAACCTTGACTGGAAATCTTCAAAAAGGAAACGAAATAAGACACACCCTGAAGGGCGCAAAATTTGCAGGATTTTAGCGGGTACAGTAATTACCAAATTAATATTAATAAGTGTTATAACGGCTTTCATAATTAAAACCTTGCGTTCGCTCGAAGCGATGAATTGCTCCAACGCCCAAAAAACACGAATTAATCCTAGCTTAAATCAATTTGAGCAATTATGCAAATTTTGATTGCACAACAAATTAACACCAGATTCGCTGGTAAATGGCCCAATATTTTTATTATCCACTAAAAAATAATGAAGCCTACCTTTTCAACCTAAGAATTTCGGTATCCATTGCACTTCGGGTCACTGTATCCAATCGCAAAAAACATCAATGTCCATCTGGGGTGAAATTAGTGACACGTACGTGCAGCTGTCCAGTCCGAATTTTTTTTCCTTCTGGGCGAAGTGACCCATGGTCAGTGTCTCGAAATTTCATTTACGAAGTTGTCACCATTAATGACCAAGGGGAGGTTGGAAGGATGAATAATTACGTACCGAATCATTAAGGTCACGACCTTTGGCTCCAAAAGAAATGACAGGTGGTTGCAGCGAGTCATCCTACCCACGCAATGTCGATTTCTGAAATTAAAAACCACACCAAGGTTGAAAGGTCAGTATGCCAGAGGACTGAAAATGGTGAATATTTTAATGGGCCTACACGAATCCACCTGTTTTAAGGTGACACAAATTATTTATCGTATAGCAATTTAAAAATATTGTCTGTTGAAACAATATTTTGAAATGCATCTTCCCACCAAGGATAATTCATTTCCCATGCAGCTGTTTATTAAAAAATCCCACAACTAATTATACACAATTATATACATCATGACCTGCCTATACATGTGCTTATCATAATTATACACATGGAATTAATTAGAAATGTCATTCAAAACTATACATACTGATGTTGCAACCAGTTCATATTCTTGTGTAGAAAAAATCCGCATTTTCCGAAAAGTTTACAAGTTCAGATAGACCTACATGTACACTTACTGCGTTTACATGCAGGCTTTAAATTACAGTATTCTAAGTAAGTCATGCACACAGAGCTGTTTTCGACAACTTTACCTGGTAAAACAGGCTTACATGCATGACTTGCTTGGATTAAGCTAACTTAAAGGTTACATGTAAATGTAGTAACTGTACTTGATGTCCATACTTTTCCCCTAGTCCGAATTATATATTTTTTAAAGAAAATGAATTATTGTGGTCTGAATATTATACAGTATTTATAAAAACTCAACTGTGTGTTGGAGACTGTTGTGTAATGTATTACATGTATGTTTGCATTGAAGAATGCGTTTTACAATTTGTATTCCACGCATTGTAAAATGTCAAAAGCATCTCTATATTTCATAATTACAAGGTTTAAAAAAAACCAATTCTAAATTTAAGAAACATATCTAAAACATTCAATAAGTGAATTAGAACTGGTAATGAATAAAGTTTATAAAATTCAAAAATACATCAATTTCATTCAATTCAATGCAGCACACACATTTTTAATTATGTACTATTAAATACACAGTGAAATACACAAGTCAGTATATTTCATAATGCATTGTGAAAGCATTAGAGAAATCCATTTTTGTTCACATTACCAAATGTATTTCGTGTTGCAATAGAAACGGCCAATGTAGTTGTAATATATTTTGCAATTCGTAATGCATTTCACAATGCATTTGAAAGGCATTTCTTTTCCATGTGAGTTATTAGTGGCCTAAATAGTAAAAGCTGACAATAAAGTCGCGAAAACATTAGCAGCTAATAATATTTTAGTTTTTGCACATGCAGATATTGAATATTTTTAACTTTAAGATATGTTAGACTTTAATGTCACCCTGCACGCTGCAAGGTGACTGTGGCGCCACCCTTCGGCTGCAACAGGCAACAGTTAGGGGACGTTGACTTTTTAGCTGGCACGGTTTGTTTCCATGACTTATTGGCATAAATGTCACAGGATAATAGTCATAATGAGACAAAGAATGATTTTCATGGCAAATAATGCTCGCAGAAACAGTTATTTCTCACAAGTCTTGTCAGAGTGGAAGACAAGTGTTGAGAGTCGAGGGAGTGACGATGAGATATTTCAAAATTTAAATATATATCACGTAATAGGGAATGATAGTGTGTATACCAAAGACACGATGTCACGTGATAAGCAGGCAAACCTGTCTAGATAATGCGTTTAAGAGAGCGTCTACAGAGAGCAAATGGAGGCATCTTTTGATCAAATTTTGCGATCAAAATCAGAGTAGGGTTTCTCGCCATCCATACAAATGAGCTGATTTTCGATGGAAATTACTCCGCATTGTGTTTGCAATTTGTTTACTTCAAGCTGGGAACGAAGAGCACAAATGGAAATGATTTCTCATTAGCATGCGTGCTGACAAAGTGCAAATCTTGAAAGGTGCGAAAGTAAAAAAAAAATGAACGAGAAAAAGTTGGAATATGAATTGTTTTGTAAAATAGCCTACTTGTGATATCGTAGTTTCATATACAGTAAAACTGCTAAATTCCAATCAATGACTTCTAAAGAAATTTAATGACCTGAATATCAATCACGACATTTCAACGAAATTAATAACTTTTCAAGTGTAGACACCCTGTACTATATTGTAGTTTCATATATTCAGTAACACTGTCCAAAGTCAAATAAATTACCCAAATGCTAGTTCGATTTTTCAAGAACTGCAATACCTAAATTCCAACCAATGACTTGTAAAGAAATTTAATGACCTGAATTTCAAAGGGATGTTAATAACTTTGTAAGTGTAGACACCCTGTATTATATTGTAGTTTCATATATTCAGTAAAACTGTCCAAAGTCAAATAAATTACCCTAATGCTAATTTGGTTATTCGAGAACTGGCATTACCTAAATTCCACCCAATCACTTCTAAAGAAATTAAATGACCTGAATATCACTCAACGACATTTGAACGAAATTGCATGCACGTGTAGCCACCCTGTACTATTGTATCATTTTCAAAGTCATGCTGGATAAGCAAATTAAATAAGAACATGACAGGAAAATTAACTTAAATCATGATAAGAACATTAAAATTAACTAAATTTAACTGTATTTTTGAAAATTTTCGTTTGTTTTTAAGATAACAACTGATGGGGTGACGCTCAGAAATCAGATATACTGAGTAATATCAATATCGGTATATTTTGGGGTTTTTGAGAGTATTTATATCTTATATCATGTTGTCATTCAGACAATATATGAATAGAAGCTTATTGACTTTCATGGCATAATCCAATTACATTTGAACGACTTTGCACTTGTGGACACCCTGTATACTATATATATATATATAATATACTATACATACTTTACTGTACAAATATAATGTACATCAATATTCGTTTAATTTTTTCTTTATTATTTTTCCAAATGGTAAAATTGCAGCTTTTATAATTTTTATGATATTTAATATTGATGTGTGTGTTGGTTTTAAAGACATAATACATAAAGACATTTAAATTTGAACATTTAATGACAAAGACATAATAGCTGTTATGGATTTCAGAAGCTCGAAACTGGACAAAAACTTAAACAAAACAAAAAACTGAAAACGAAAATGAAATTTAACTAAACTTTACTATATTTTTAAAAGATTCGTTGCTTTTAAGTTAAAAATCATGGCCATAAATCATGGCCATAAGCCATGGCACAAATTTCATTCAAATACATTTGAACGACTTTGCACCTTCTGAACTCTGTATACTATTTTCATCAGTATTCATCAGTATTCTTTCTTAATGGTAAAATTGCAGCTTTTATAGTTTGACATAATATTTAATATTGAAGAGTGTTTTGGTTTTTAAAGACAATTTACATCATAGTTGTTATGGGTTTCAGAAGCTCGCAACTGGACAAAAACTTCAACACAAAAATCTGAAAACGAAAATTTAATTTAACTAAACCTTACTGTATTTTTAAAATATTCGTATGTGTTTAAGTTAAAAAGCATGGACATAAATAAAAAATTCAGAGAAATTTCAATAATCTATGTACATGGGGATTCTAAGATAATTTCTAGCATGGTGTCACAAAAATAATTTTTGTTTCAAAACGTGCTCATCAAAACGAATTTTATGGTTTTTTTAATTTTCTGGCATTTTGATCTGTCAGCCATCAATCAGTCATTTGAGATTTTAGTCAAATTGTAGCTTAGCAAAATTGCTGGATTCTTGACAATTACCCACCCCGTAGATATGGATTTTTTAAATCAAATAACCAGTTTACTTTTCAACATTTATCCAACATTTGGACAGAGTTAACAATAAAAAGCTGGCTTCAATGTGAATATTGGCCAGTTGTGCAATATATCACTCAGTTGAGCAGTATATACCACTAGGTTGGCCCTAACGCGCAGCATGTATGAATGCTAAATTTTGCCCCAACCTAAATAATGTTTCTATCATATTCTGACGTCTTATTTTTCCCCCCTTTTGATAAAAAGAGCAACATATAATAATCTAAAAGATTACATCATAATTCTTCCCAGTATGAAAGCGTGTGTCTGCGCTATTCATTATATCCTTTGATCAATACGAATGTTTCCAACCATATCTTATAGGAGCTCGCATTTTTTCCTATCTAACGTACCTTATTAACCTTTCATGATTTCATAAATCAAGCACATTTCAATGGGGCTGCTGCTTATCTCCTGCCTTTTTTCCATTACATCACAATGCCATTGCTGAGTAACCGCATCAAAAATGGCATTTGGGCCAAAAGTTACATTGAATGGTTCGATAAAAAAATAGTGGTAAATAAAGCCATTCGTTAATTTCACCCCTTTTTCCCTAAGCAAAAGTCATTTCCTGGCTAGGATATTTTAGGCCATTCAGCAATACCGTATCTAAGTGAATCTCTTAAGTCACTGCTCTTAGGTTGCATAAAAATAAATGGTAAAAATTATGTACATATTTCAAGTTTACATTGTTGGAAAGTTTTGGAAAGTTGTTTTGGCTATAACTGTTTTTCCTATTTTCTGTTTAACGTTTCTCAATTTTTTTAATCAAATAACCAGTTTATTTTTCAACATTTATCCAATATTTGGTCAGAGAAGTAAACTGGTTATTTGATTAAAACAATTGAGAAACGTTAAACAAAAAATAGGAAAAACAGAGTTTCAGCCAAAACAACTTTTCAAAGCTTTCTAATTTTGCCAATAAAGTAAGCTTAAAATATGTACATAAACTTGCATTAATGTAAAGAAGTAAACTGGTTATTTTATTTAAAAAATTGAGAAAAGTTGAACCAAAAATAGGAAAAACACACTTATAGCCAAAACAACTTAAAAACTTTCCAATTTTTCCAATGGATAAATGTAGAGAAGTAAGCTGGTTATTTGATTTAAAAAATGAGAAAAGTTACTCAGAAAATAAGAAAAACAGAGTTACAGCCAAAACAACTTTTCAAAGCTTTCCAATTTTGCCAATAAAGTAAGCTTAAAATATGTACATAAACTTGCATTAATGTGAAGAAGTAAACCGGTTATTTTATTTAAAAAATTGAGAAAAGTTGAACCAAAAATAGGAAAAACACACTTGTAGCCAAAACAACTTTTCAAAACTTTCCAATTTTTCCAATAAACTAAGCTTGAAATATGTACATAAAGCCAACATTTCGATATTTGGATCAATGTAGAGAAGTAAACTGGTTATTTGATTAAAAAAAATGAGAAAAGTTAATCAGAAAATTGGAAAAACATTGTTATAGCCAAAACAAATTTTCAAAACTTTCCAATTTTTCCAATTTAGTAAGCATGAAATACGTACATCATTTTCAACCATTTATTACGTTATTCTCGACCCGTTTTTAAATTAACTTTAAAGTCACCTTTTAAATTAACCAATTTCACGTTTATTCTCTAAGAAATTTTCTTTTTGGAAAATTTCTCGAAATATTTCACGAAAATAAACTTTCTGAACACGAATTCAAAGCAGTTTTGAATTCAGATTTGCTGAGATGCCCAATTTAGCCGTTCCCTCAGATAACGAGTTATAAAAAGCAAGACCTCACTTATATTGTCAACGTATCTGAAGTAATTTTCTGCTCTGAATATCCCAATTTTTCACCCTACGTTTGAACTTCCAAGTTTGGGGTGGAGAAGTATCAATTTAGGAAATTGTAACTTTGCCCAAATCGTTATAGAGCTCATTTTTCATCGATTTATTTTTCTTCCATGTGTTTAAGATGTTATCGTACCCCTTATAAATCATTCTAGGGGTCATATTAAAAATCTATTATGGCTCCCCCTTCACACGCAACTTATAGCCTCAATTCTCCCTTCAAGGTTGCCAATTTCACTCCATACAAAAGTATATTTATTATAGAAAAGTTGAGATAACCCAGTTTCTTCGAAATTGTTCAGATTCTTAGTATACAATTTCTGTTAATGATAAACATGTTAGAGAGCATTATGAAGAAATGTTGCTAAGGTAATATCGATTGAAATCTTTTCTATTTATAATAAATAGTATACAGTAGTATATTGAGAATAGTATTTTAAATTTATAATAAATACGCATATACTGTGGTATATGGCGTTTAGAATTATTTTAGTTTTCTTAGATTATATTCTGGCAAGAAGGAACCTCCGAACATTCTGAAGTCATAACAATCTTTGAATAAAATTTACAATTTAATATTTTTCTAGCATAGCTCATATGGAGTTGAGTTTTAAAAATCATGATATCAAGAATCAAGAAGAAATTGTGCTATTAAGGTACTTTATCGAATGAAACATTTTCTAATAAGCCGTATAATGATAAAAGGATTTAAAATTTGTAAGTAATTCTACTATAGCAAATATAGTATCGAGCTTTTTAGCTTTCTTAGCTTAAATTCTGTCAATGATACTGTATGCAGGTCGAAAAGGGCACGAAGAAGAACATTAAGGAACGACCAAACATTTTAAAGTTATAACAATATTTGGATAAAATTTACAATTTCTTCTTTTTCTAGTATACCTCATATGTAGTTGATTATTAAAAAAAGTGATCATGTTTTTAGATAACCCAGCTAGAAACTGTCAAGCAGAAATTAAGCTAAGTAGCTATCGAGTGAAACGTTTTGTAATAAACAGTATGACCAGTATGAGCTTTTTTAATTTTATATAAATAAATTCAGTCAATGATATGAAGTTGGAAAAGGGCACGAATAAAATTTACAATTTATTCTTTTCCTAGTGTACGACATATGTAGTGTATTTTATTAAAAAAACTGATCATAACCCAGTTTATATAACCCAGTTTCTTGGAAATCTTTTTTAGTTTAAATTTCATGTAATGAAGAAACATTCCGGTATGCTAGAAAGTGTGACGTGTCAAGCAGAAATTATGCAAAGTAACTATCAATTGAAACGTTTTGTAAGAGTGAAAAGCATTTCAAATTTAAAATTAATACTGATCTAGTATAAAGTGTATCGAGCCTTTTTAGTTTCGATAGATTTAAGATTAGGGCAAGAATAAGATATTAAGGAACTTCATGTAATGAAGAAACATGCTATAAAGTGTCAAGCAGAAATTATGCTAAGCAGCTATCTAATGAAGAATTTTATAATAAACGGTCTGACCAGTATATTGAGAGAAGTGTTTAAAACTTAAAATTAATACTGATCTACATGTAATATAAAGTATATCGAGCCTTTTTAGTTTTGCTAGATTCAAGATTAAGGCCAGAAGAAGATATCAAGGAACTACATATACCAAACACTCCAAAAAAAAATTATATACTTATGTACGGCATATAATGTATGAAGTTTATTAGTAAAAAACTGATCATGTTTCAGTTTCTTTAAGGTTAAAACAGCCTTCGAACGAAAACTTTTTCTATTATACAGCATATCGAGTCAGTTATTTGGACATCTTGGAAAAAACTAACAGACTTCTTTTGTTTAAATTTAATGCGAGGACTAGATTCGTAATCTGCAGATGTTATGGACTATAATCCCATTTGGCTGGTAGAGGACGTCGACTTTTCTCTCACTTCTCACATAATAAGGAAGTCTAACAATTCAGATAAAATCTTGTTCACTTTCACTCTTTCTTCATCATCAGCGTTTTGGGGTCCTCGTTCTCTCTGATGGCACAATAAAGCACCAAATGGAGTTTTCCCACCATTATATCTTTTTTGTCCTCTGGGTCATTAACGGGTAAAACGATGCATATTTTTATGGTCCGAATGAATTTTTTCTCCCTCATTTTTTCCGCAATAAAAATGTCGAATCAATGAAAAGTACTTTGCTGGATTTTTATAATAATACGACTTTGCTGTCATCCCAGAAAAATCCTCCGAAGATAAGTCTCCAGAAAGCACGCTACATGAATGTTATCTTAGGCCCATTAAGTTGTCTTTGTACCTGCACGAAAAATCAAAGTTTTTACAGCACTGATTGCGTTTGTGGGCACAAAACATGCAAGAAAAAACGATTAGCTCGCGTTTTTCAAATGGCATAAAACTCGCTCTTCCCAGACAATCAATAGCAATTTCTGCAAAGAGTTTTGGGCAGAGTTTTAGGCATAGCAGCTTTCCTTTCATACGAAAATGGAGCTATTATACACGGTGCCTCATCTAGCAATCTAAGTCATGCTAAGTCTAAATTAATGGATGGTTGATATCTCATCAACCGTCAAAAACAGGCGACTTTTTAGTTTTAGAGTTGTTTAGATAAGTCCTGTTCATGTTATCACTCGATGTTTCAACTGTACTTGTGTACTGCTTAAGTCATTATCGAAAAACAGCTACTCAAGACTTAAGTTACTTCAACCCCTAAGTTTCTTCAACCTAAGTTGGTTGCATCTTATGAATCCACGTGGATTTCAATTGGGAGTTCAGAAATTCATTTTTGTGCATTAAATCCATTTTAGCAGTTGTCTGTGCATTATGAATATTGAAGTTTCAAGCTGTTGTACACATTTTAGGTCAGTTTCACAGCACTTCAATATGGCTACCATGATAGCAGAATACTATGTGCTTACTCACATGGACAGGAAATGCATTGTGAAATGTATTACGAATTGCAAAATATATTGCAAATGCATTGGTCGTTTTTATCACAACACGAAATATATTTGGTTGGTTATGTAATCAAAAATGCATTTTACAATGCATCATGAAATATGCTGACTTGTGTAAGCTTATTTGAAAATACATACTTAAAAAAGATGTGTATGCAGCATTGAATTGAATGAAATTTATGTAATTTTTGAATTTTAAACTATTTAATTGCAAGTTCTAATTTATTTATTGAATTTTTTAGATGATTTTTAAATTAAGAATTGGGCTTTTTTTAAACCTTGAAATTATGAAATATAGCAAGATTTTTGATATTTTTAATGCGCGGAATATAAATTGTGAAATGAAATTGATGTATTTTTGAATTTTATAAACTTTATTTCATTGCCAGTTCTAATTTATTTATTGAATTTTTAGATGTTTTTTAAATTCAGAATTGGGATGTTTTTAAACCTTGAAATTATGAAATATAGCAAAGATTTTTGACATTTTACAATGCATGGAATATAAATTGTAAAATGCATTTTTCAATGCAAACAGAATACATTACAACATGCATCACGCAACATATTCTTCAATGCACAAGAACTAAACTTATACTACCGTTTGCATTACATAACACATACTCCAACACACATAATGCATTGCAATATGCATTCCATAATGTATTGCAAACGCATTTTCAAATATTTGTCAATTCAGTTTGAAACTAAATTTGTCTCAATCTATAGACATATTAAAATGTATTTTACAATGCAGATGAAATCTGCATTGAGATGGAAAACCAATGGGTATTAACTCAAGGATATTTTATTCAAAGTAGTTTTATACTTTGGAAATGTATGACATGGCAGATTAATTATAGACTGGGGCCAAGCTAAAATTAGCATCTTTCGATTACTTTGTTAGTAATGGTATTTTTCCCCTCTATTTTTTCTTGGTGCTATTTTCAAGAAGGCTCTTCTGCGACACCTGAAATTGACAGATTTCATTTTCTTCTGTCATTTACACGACTTAAACGCCCTAGAAAGTGACTTCAAGTTGCATCTAATGCACTGCTTTCGCAAACAGATATTTGCTCTGCAAATGAATGAACAGGATCCCAGGCTACTATACTGTTATCAAGAAGTGCATTATTTGCATTTCTCATTTGCGAAAAATTCAAATTGAGAAGTTGAACGAGAAAGCAAATGCATTAGCATATTGGAAATGAAGAACATTTTTGTCTGCGAAATCACAGAGATCATCAACATCATAGTGTACATGTATGTCGTGTGACCACTTTCCAATCAATACTGATCTTAGTGCATTTTTTTCAATATAGCAAAACCTTTAGTTCTTAACCTAGATTTGTAATCTTGATTACTGAAGACATCGTTATTCACAATGACTATAGGAATTTAGGAAAGGAAACGTGCAAATAAGTGAGCTAATTTCAGTTTTAAAAATATTGATTTTCTGAATTTGGACTGCATTTTTCAAAAAGAAAGCTTGCTGCAAAGGTTGTTTACTTTTCATGAAGGGTTCATGTTTCCTTCGTTATAGTTGTGCATGAATTGATGGGGTTTTACATTTAGTATTTTTTTTAATTTAATGCAAATTTCAACAAAATGGATAACATTATCGTAAATTACCCAGGAGGCTTCAAACGTGCAAATTACAGGGTTTGAACAATGGCTTTTTGGGAGTAATTTTTGAACGATTGGGTTAATAATGTTAATAATGCAAGAATGGAAGTGGGAGAATCACAACAATACTAAATTCCAATGAAACAAAGCATCGACATTAATTTAGCCATGACTGAACCATCCTGCATTTGTTAAGTAACAATTATCTATGCATAATTAACCCAGCTATTGAAAAATCCACTATGTATAAATAAATAACATAAAACTTAATGTTTTGAGAAATTTTAGTTTGCCAATTTTAGGATGGGAAAACATGAAAATTAAAAATTTAAGGGGGGCAACTACATGTCATTTTTAGCATCATCTTTCAAACCTAAATTGGTTTGACTACTGTCCTTTCTTGAACTAATTTCAAAATACGACTGCAAATGTCATTAATTCTAGTTAATGCTTATAATAAGGTTTAATGTAAGCTTCCATGTCGTGCATTACCAATTTTCTTCTAATCTGGCTGGCAATTAAGGATATCCTAATTAGATTAATGTTCATCAATTAATCTAAAGCGCATTATTTACAACTATCAAAATAAATGCTACTAAAAAAATGCTTGAAGGTTCAGAGCAGGCAGGTTTACATAAAATAAACTGTGAATTACAAAAGAGTGCGTATTTATCCTACCATAACCATTGCAATAATGGTTGAAGACATTCAACTTCCACTTTATTGCAAAAAACCATGGTTAAAATTCTGTCCTTAATGTAGGTTTAGATTTCAAGTTCAGACAAGTTCAAATAAGTTCGGACAGCCTTGGACAAATATCGTTCATTGTTTGTATTGCTCATAATTCATCATGGATAGCACTGGGAATTTGAAGCAATCTCTGAAGACAGTCAATCTCCACCTTATTGCTATAACCATGGCTAAAATCCCATCCCTAATATAGGTTGAGACTAAGGACAAGTTCGGACAAGTTCAGACAAGTTCAAATAAGTTCGTACAGGTTCGGACAAGCATCGTATGTTGCTCGTATTGCTCATAATTCATCATAGATAACGCTGGGAATTATCAATAAAGTTTGATGACAGTCAATCTCCACCATAATTATTGCTAAAACCATGGTTAAAATTCTTTCCCTAACGTAGGTTTAGATTAAGGACAAGTTCAGACAAGTTCAAATAAGTTCGTACAGGATCGGACAAGCATTGTATGTTGCTCGTATTGCTCATAATTCATCACAGATAACGCTGGGAGTTATCAATAAAGTTTGATGACAGTCAATCTCCACCACAATTATTGATAAAACCATGGTTAAAATTCTTTCCCTAATGTAGGTTTAGATTAAGGACAAGTTCAGACAAGTTCAAATAAGTTCGGACAGGTTTGGACAAGCATCGCACGTAGCCTGTATTGCTCATAGTTCATCATAGATAAGGCTGGGAATATGTTATAATGTCTGAAGACAGTCAATTTCCACATTATTCCAAAAACCATGGTTGACATTCTGTTCTTAATGTAATTTTACATTAAGGACAAGTTTACACAGGTCCAGACAGGCATAATACATTGCCTGTATTGCTCATAGTTCATTATACAGTAGATGGCGCTGGGAATTAGGAATAATTGATTACAGTCAAATTTCACCTTATTGCTAAAACCATGGTTAATATTCTGTTCTTGATGTAGTTTTACATTAAGACCAAGTTGGCAGACAGTCAATTTCCACCTTATTCCTAAAACTATTGTTGACATTCTGTTCTTGATGTAGTTTTACATTAAGAACAAGTTTACACAAGTTTGGACATGCATCGTACAATGCCGGTATTGCTCATCACTAATCATAGATGGCGCTGGGAATGTTAAATGATTAAACCATTGCCGAGGCAATGTATCGCACCGCTGTAACCCAGAACTCACCATAGATGGCGTTGGGGATTTTGCGAGGATTTTTTGTGTCCACCTTGGGTGTTCTTGAAGATTTGATTGAAAATGTGGAAAAACGTACTCACCTAATAATTTTTCCTGAATTTTTGTTTTCCAGATCCCTCATCGCGGAAGATGCGAAGAGGTCACAACCCGATCCAGCTTCTTGTGTAGTCGTCCCCAGTGCCCTCTCGCTTCCTGAATGCGGACGGATGTTGCACGATGCTGGCGCGCCTCCCCATCCCGGCTGTCGGAAGTCGGCAAGCAGCGAACGTCCACTGGTCATCCTGGACACGTCAGTTGTGGCGGACCCTGCAGCCGCCAGGTGGCGGTGGCGCCGGCGGCGGAAGCGGAAGAGGTCCTCCGTGGACCGGCCTGTTGTGTCCCGTTCTCGTGTTGGTCCTATCGTGTCAAATGTGCCTTGCCGAGTGCCCCGGACAGTGCGCCTGCATCTGGAGGGGTGGAAAAGAGACTGTGGAGTGCAAGAAAGGGGAGTTCTACTTGGTGCCCAAGAACTTGGATCCTGGAACTCAGGTTCTGGACATGGGGGAAAACAATCTGCAAATGCTGCCTAAGGACACCTTTCTGGACCTGGGTCTGGTCAACCTGCAGAAAATCTTTCTGCAGAGGTGCAATCTGATGCAGATCGACAAGGAGGCTTTCAGGGGCCTCACCAATCTGGTCGAACTGGACGTAAGTCACAACCTGCTTGACTTCGTGCCGTCTTGGGCCTTGCGCGAGGCCAACCAACTGCGTCGCCTTTTCATGAACAATAATCCTCTGCAGAGAATCCAAGTGGATGCATTTTCAGACATGCCGTCCCTCGAAATGCTGGAGTTGAGTCAGTGTCAGATAGCAGCCATCGAGCCGGGGGCATTCACGGGAACCAACAGGTAAACTCGAGACTTTGCGGACATCCGGCAGGTGCTAAACAGGGTGACTAAACATTGGGTGATTGCAAATTCCATGACTTTTCAATGACTTCTTCATGGCTTCATAATTTTGTCAATCGTTTAGATTAAGGATAAGTTCAGACAAGTTCAAGCACGTTCGGACAAGCATGGTACATTGCCGTTCGAGTTTTCAATCACTTCTTCATGACTTCATGTGTTCTTCTCAGAAACCAAGTATCCGCACATCCAGACATATTGTTAATTAATGGTTTCTCGATACAATGACCACTACCCCAGAAGTAGACGCATAAGTTGTACACTATTCTCCAGAGAAACTCAGCAGAAATCCTTTTAACACTAGGCGAATTATAAAGAGGAATAACTTGTCTACAAAACACATTTGTCCGATTTTAAATCTTACATTTGGTTTCTGAGAAAAACACATTTTTACTCGATTCATGCAGGTGAGTCGATTTTTTTGCACGCAAGTGTACATGTCATTTGAGTTCATGAAAAGTCATCGAGTCAATTAAAGCAGCATATGGGTCATTCATTCTTGTGACTTTGGTTTGACGGCTACACGGATGTCTTTGAAAATGCGACTACTTATGCATTTTTCCTCATTTGCTTCTTCTCAGGTTGATCAAGCTCAAGTTGGACGGCAACAGGTTACAGACCCTAAGTGCCAAAGTGGTGCATCACCTGACCTCCCTGCACCAGTTCCACTTGGAAGACAATCCGTGGAAGTGTGACTGCCAGTTGCGTTCGCTGCGGGAGTGGATGAACGCCAATAATGTCCCGTACATCGTGCCTCCGACATGTTCGCTTCCCCCTCGCTTCCAGGGCCGGACATGGAGTGACCTGCAGCTGGACGACTACGCCTGCGAGCCCACTGTTGCGCTTACAGCGGTTGCCATCAACGTCTTGGAGGGCGACAACATCACCTTCGCATGCCGGGTTTTCGGCAACCCGGAGCCCTCGGTACGGTGGTTGCACGGGGGCATTTTTCTTGATCTTTCCAGCAACGGGTCCGTATCCGACTTGGAGACCTACGCTCTGTCCGAGGACGATGGCCAGCTGACCAAGACCAGCAACCTGACCATAGCCGCGGTTGACAGGCTGCACTCCGGTACGTATTCTTGCGTGGCCGAAAACTACGCCGGCGTCCGGATGGCCAACGTAACGCTGACGGTTGGCCGAGAAGCCACTGAGATGAAGGGCCTTGCAGCCAGCCACATCACCGGCATCGCAGTTGGGGTGACAGCAGTCATCGTGCTGCTTATCGTGGCATTGTGCGTGCTGACCCTCAAGTGCAAGCACGTGCCGGAGGCCAAGGACCTGAAGAAGGCAGACTCCAACCACAAGATGGCCAACTGTGCCAACCACCAAGACCCTTTCTCTCGTCTGGATGACCAGGACCTAAGTCTGCTCGGACCGAACCCGATCCAGAAGCCGCCGCGGCTGGGTCAGTACCAGAGCGTGCCGACCATCGACCTGGACCACTACGAAGAGTACCGGCCCAACAGCGTGCCGGCAGCATGGAGGACACAGGTTGTGGTTGAGCTTGCTGAGAGAGACGAGGGCACAGATAAGGGCCTGAGGATGGTGGACGAGCCCCGGAGTAGGAGCCGGGTTGCTTCAGGGGATCCCGAGGAAGACGTTGCATGCCTGAGGCCCATCGTGGAGGAAGGTGTTGTTACCGGAGAGGGTCGGGAGTCCGAAGAGGGTGATGACAGCGGTCTGGAACTTGACCGGGGCCGGGAGATGGAGGCCAGAAGCGACGTGGACAGTGACAAGGAGAGGCTGAGGGAGAAGAACAGGAAGAATCAGCCGAAAAGGGTTCCCGTGGACAGGGAGCTCATAGGTGGTGCCGTGCCGGGTCTGACCCGAGAGCGGCTTCGCCAAAACCGGCCCTCGGTGCAGCGGGGTGGTTCGGCCGGAGGAGGTGACAGCACCTGCAGCAGCTCAGATCCTCCCACGGTGCCCAGCTCGCCCCAGAGACAATCTCACGGCACTCCGACGGACACCAAGACGGTTGCGCTGGTGGTGCCCTCGGTGCTGCTCACAAGGCCCTGCAGGAGTGGCAGGCCATCGTCCTTCGAGGACGAAGGCGAGGACGGGACCGAAGTGTGACGTACGGGCAACCACCTGGGAAAATGTCAAATAAAATGTCTTATTTTTGCAAGAATGAAAAACGAAAATATATACGGTGTATCCGGCGGGGAAGTGCACTGGGACATCCACTCGGGATGCTGTTCTGTTCCTTTCTTGGGCAGCTAAGGGTGTTAGCGCTGTTTCGTTTCACATTTCCATTTATTTTCAAAATGTTTGCATTGACTATAGGGAGTTCGAGGAGGTCTGGACCACCTCTAAAATTCCAAAGCGTCCCTTCGAACTACTGGAAATTTGGGCTATTCTGGCACTAGGTTTTTTGACATTCAATTCAACTCAGTACCCTGCAGTCAGCAACATGGTTCCCACAACCTGGAAAAACCTGGAAAGTCAGGGAAAAGACCTGAAAGTCAGTGAAGCTGTCAATTTTGACCTGCAATTTTTATGATCAAAATTATGCTGACAAAAATACATGTATGCCCATAAACTTGTTAAATCATGATATGAAAAGATATACACTTTAAAGCCCAAAAAAGCAATTTATCAATTTGATAATTAAGTCAAATTCCCTCAGAAAAAGAACAGAGACAAAAATGAATGACATTATTGCTGTTGATTAAGCTGTTCAGGAAACATAAGTTAGCTTACTCTTCCAACTAAGTTTTTATTAAAGTTACAAATGCTTTCAAATATTCACGTTCCAATTTTTTTACTATTTTACTAGAAATAAATATGTTTGCAAAGTAAAAATAAAGTATAGTAATTAAATGTTGATTTTTCATGGTCATGGAAAAATTGAAAAATGACCTGGAAAAACCTGGAAAATCAGGGAATTTCGTTCACAAAAAAAATTTGGGAACCCTCTCGTCACAGTAGGGTGGACACCAACATCATTATTGAATTGACTGTCACAAACCTTGCAAAAAGTACAACCAACGATATGAAATTCAACTCACAACTCCACAATCAGTAAATGAATAGTGTGGTAGAGGGTGTACATGTAAGCCATCAATCAACTGCAACTGAATTAAGATGGACACCATTATCATTGTTC
The DNA here is from genome assembly GCA_034687865.1 of Kryphioiulus occultus. NCBI lineage: Eukaryota > Metazoa > Arthropoda > Diplopoda > Julida > Julidae > Kryphioiulus > Kryphioiulus occultus. The sequence goes on from JAQGAF010002750.1 coordinate 17,680, forward strand.
AATTGAATTTCTTGATTACTTAAATGATTTTGAAAAATATTTAAAAACAATGTTCTTGAAATCCATTATTTGTAGTTTTTCAAAAAAAAAAAAAAAAATTAGCTGAATTCTGGTAAATTAGTCAGTATGATTGAAATGCTGGTTACCAGCAATAACCAAAAATATTTTTTTGGTGGAAAACTACTTTGGAAATGTGAACACGATGGTAGTGCTAATGAAAATAACTGGGGAAAATCAACAGTATGGAAAACGCTGGGAGATATCAAAGCGGATGAGAAGCACCTGCAGTGTTGGCCAGTGACCTAAGTGATCTGAAAGATTCCTGACTGTCAAAAAGGATACAAGATTGTGATACGATGCAAAAGAAATTCAAATATGCAGAGTTACCGAGTGAGAAAACTGTCGTGAAAATCTTGGCTCAATTACTATATACCGAAGATAACAAATAACAACGAACTTGCCGCCATTTTGTATTGCAAATTTCTGCCAAAAATAAATACTACTTAAAAATAGTTGAAGTTGCAAAAATTATAACTTGGCAATAAGATGTTTTTATACGACTGTACATAATTTAACTACGATATCATTTATCATCATTGGTTTAAGATCGATTTATTTGCCAAATGGCTAGTTTACATGGGTCATTCGAAGAGTTAGGATACGTCGAGATTCATCTACACTTCAGCTTGAGCAAGCCAATTCTTAGCTTCGTACATCAGGGTTCGTACCAAAATTTGCAACTCAATCTCCCTGAATTTCCCTGACCAAGTCTGATCAATTTCCCTGACTTATCAAATAAAAAATATTACATGTACATGTAAGTAAAATTAACTTTATTTTCCACACTTTGCCCATTCAAGTACATGTATCCAATATTTTTAAATTTTTTCACATGCATATATCTGATTTGTTTCACAGTTTTCATTTAATATATTTTTTTTAAAAAATCGCATGTTCATTCGCTGCGACCCTGCGTATATTTTAGAATTGAGAAATGTTTTAAAAACTAGACCACAAAAAAATTATAAAAAAATATATTAGTGTTAATAATAACATGAGAGCAATGCCTGCAAATAACACCGTAGGCGAAATTTTCGAAAAATTGAAATTCAAAATTTTTTGAAAATTTTCCCTGACTCCCACCTGACTTTCCCTGACTTTTTGAGCCAAATGTCCACATTTCCCTGGCCGTATGAACCCTTTACAAGTATTAATGCATTCCTAAAAACCAAATATGACGATGGAAAATTTGCTAAACATTGTTATCCTTCAATTTTACAATGATGTGAATACGACATTGAACTTGTTGCGAGACTAAGAATGGCTTCATTCACTGAAGTATAGAAAGGACTAGAGTTGTTTTACAAAATAATTAGGTTTAATTATTTCGTTTAGTCTCTCCATCAGAACGTTGTCTGGTGGCATAAACCATTATCAATTAAACCTTGTTTTTTACAGTTTTCAACAAATTGCCTATACCTGCCTTCCCGCATGATCAACGAGTTGGAAGTGACTCGAGACTCGTTCATACCGCTGTTTGGTCAAGCGAATTCCTAGCCACGAAACCAAAGTCAGCAACGATGCTAGGAATCCACTGACTAACTCGAGTGTGGATGGCCATAGCCTGTACCTAGTTAGTTTTTCTATCCCATTTTAAATAACAGGTTGTTAGTTAACCAGATTTACCAGTTATGCGCAGTATTACGAAAGACCATGTAAACTAAGCAAATTTCATTGAACTTTAAAAATAGGAAATTTGCATTCAATTCTCAGACCACTCTATCCTACCCCAAAGAAATAAACTTACAGTTGCTCATTTAAAACAAACGAAAAAACCTACAGATTCCTACTCGGCGAATACAATTTTTCAAATATGTTTTGTCAACATGTATTGTAAAGTTTTTAAAACTTCAACTGAAGGAGGGATGAGGGATGGATGTATATTGTTACGTCTTACCTCAAATATGATTATATCGAATCCAATCGAAGTCCAATTTCCTTTTGGTCTCGAGCACCTAAAATTATGCAAATTTCCTATTTATAGTACGATTTTTTTTAACTCATTCAAGTTAAACAACGACAAAAGTGACTGCTTACTGAAACTCTGTTCAGAGCCCACAATTACGTAAGAATTCGCCAGACAGTGCCGCATCAACCCAATTAAATAAATAAAAATGTTTAAAACTTAACATTTTGCAAAAATTTCACCAAAAAAAAAAAAAAAAAAGGGTTGACGTCACGATGGTGAATCTTAAAATTGTTGGCTGTTCACATCAATTTTCATTTTCATGTATTCATTTAAACTTGTTTATCTGAATAAAACTGCATCCCGTTGTTTCGATGTGGTTTTATTTTGCGTTAATTAGGAACCATAGATACCCGACATTTCAAAAATAACGGTAATTAGAAAATTGTTGATATTTTTAATATCACCCGTTTTTTCCGAAGATAAAACAAAGATTTTTAAAGAAAAACGAACGACTTTTCTTTCTTGCCCATGTTTTCTTACAGTTAGAGGACATTTTAAACCACAATTTGCAAATATCATTTAATAAGATGGGATAATGTCTCAATGCACAAATATAGTATTTACGCTGATAAAAATAACAAAAATACCTTAACTTACCAAATTAGTTCGAGCCAGTTGTTATTAAACCTGACACTTGATCTGATAACGTCCAATTTTAATACATTTTTAACATTTCCCACAATCATCTGCTATTATCAGTTAATTAGAGGGGATAATAGCTCAATTAACAATTAAAATATTCATACTGATAAAAAATGACATGAAAATACCTTAACTTACCAGATAGTCCACTAATGGTTAAGCTACAGTTGAGGGTCAAAGGTGTCGCTTGATCCGATTATATCCAATTTTAATACATTTTAAAGAAGAGCGTTTTCACCACAATCATTTGCTAATACATGTGTGTAAGTTGATGATAGGGGATGATAGCTCAATGCCCAAAATTGAAAAATTGTATACATAAAATCTCTGCGAATAATGAATAAATCGTCGTGATAATAATTTTGCTCGGTAGTCTGGTTACTTCTGGAGGCGACAATTCAACTTTAATGAATAAATGCCCTTTGATTAATTAATAAAAAAGATAAT